>JAQFZX010002781.1:0-16392 GCA_034682405.1 Hydroisotoma schaefferi | reverse complement strand
TAGAATATGGAAGTGAAAGTTGGACTGTACAATCACTTTCATATGTTATCTATAGGGTGTCATAAAAAACCTCGAGAGCAACTCAAACTACTCATTTACCGTTTCTGCGTGTACAACTCGGTGTTCTGATCATTCTGAGCCGGTATACTTTGTTACCAAAACAGGATGTGAGTTGTTTAAACGTTCTTTTGTATAGTTCTCATACTATTCTTGCTATCAATTGCTTACTTGAAAATACGTTTCGAAAATGTCTTCAGATACTAATATGAAGAATTACCCATCCCTGGTTATGAGTGAAGGAAGTCTAATCGTGGAATGGGGAAATCCTGATCATATAGGAGGCCCTGTAAAATATTTCGAAATACTCTTGAAACAAAATGGTAAAGGGAAAGAGGTTGAACCGGAGAAAGTTGAGTTCCGAGATGGTAATCACATTTCCTTTCTCCCAACAGCAAAGTATCTTCAACAATTCATTTCAATGATGAGTGTGTCCTCTGACTCCTAACTGTGATACTTTACCTTTTCTAGATACCCTGAATTATCAGAAAAAGCTGAAGTTTTCATGTGAAACTGACACAAATTTGACAGCACAAGTTAGAGCTGTCACAGAACTAGAGGCAGGCGAACTAATACCTGGTGATTGGAGTCCTCCTGGCAACTTTAACTGTGGAGGTAATAAATTGCTTGGATTCCGTTGCGTCATAATTTTCACGAGTACTGTCACACACAAGATGGATCAGCAGAGATCCATGCAAGAAGAAGACTGATTTATTTGTATGTTGTGGGCAAATTTCAGTGTAGAGCAACATTGAATTTTAGAATGAATTATTTACTGTTGTTTATGAACTCATTAATGCCGTATAATGCCATACTGTATGTAAACATTTTAAGACGCAAATTTTCTCTTTTAGGTGGAACATCCTGGGTTATGTGGATGATCGTAGTTGTTGCAGCAATTATAACAGTTATTTTGATAGGCTTTGGTTCAATAAAGTAAGTAACATTGTCTTGGATACTAGCTGTTGTCATAGTGCAGAGTCTTGACTTGATGAAATACGGCATGATTTAAAAATACAATACTTACTGTGCCATTTTATTTTTTAGAATATATCAATATTTGAAAGAAATGAAAGAATTCGAAGTGAAACTTCCACCTGGCATGGCAGTACAAGATGTAAATTCTAAAGCAACATAATTTTACCAAGGAATGATAATATATTTACGTATTTAAAGTTAAAAACATTTGTTGTTGTTTAGTTGAATGGATTTTCCCACAAGCATACTAAAAGAACGAGAAAAAATTCTGAAGGTGATACACAGTCGTTTGGGAAAGAAAATGTAACTTATCAAATGACTTCGACGAATCATGGAGAGGAATCCAAAGATTTTCTGTCTTTAGCTGAGTCAAGCCTTCGAGAGGTAAGCGATATGAAGAATTGGTTGGAAAATATAAACTCCGCTGCTAATATGCATGTACATATCAGTGTCATTTTGAATGACTTTTACTAACGTTGACGTTAAGCGAGCAAAGGGCTACGGGGGGGTTTTGTTGAATTTATATGTTATGGTGGTGTGATGTTTTAAATATGTACATGAACTTTTATAGCTCTGTTCATTGAGGACTAGGCTTTACGTTGTGGGCTTAACAAAGCACACTATACATAATGCAATTTTAACAAAAGTAATGTTGACCGTGGCTTTGGTTGACCTGACCGATGACCTGATTGCATGCATGATTTAACAACACGTTATCTATTTTGAGGGTTTTCTGTCCGCTTTGACTAATTCAAAACTGCGGTTTTATTGATACTGATTAAAAATTCTTCATGGTTTACATTTTAAGTCTGCAAAATGATGGCCGCTAATCTTGTAAATACAGTGATTCGTACGTAGTGCACATATCGATATATCTGGTTCATGCATTGTCTTGAAACACTTAATTGTCTATTTTTGCGTGGCATAAGAAAATTTAATACACCAAGCTTGAAGAGTAACTAATTTGGCAAAGTAAAGTAATAATAAATCCAGAATATAGAAATTGCATCGTCTCGTCTTATTCCATTGTATACAGATAGACACTTCAGGGAATGCCTGTGTCACTCCGTCCACCACAGCCTGTTCTGTTGATTTTTGTGAGACTCACATATCACCCCCTTAAAGGGATCAGATCAACTGACCTTTTCAGATGAATTAAATATTGGTCGAAAACCCCATATGTAATACATATCCAATCATCCAAGACATTGTTGAAGGGATCAGCTCGGAAGCTTTTGATACTTGTTTCGACAAAATCTCTCTAACTTTATAGCAAACACGCTGAAAAGTACTTAACCTAGGTAATTGTTTTACCCTAGGGGAACTGCAGAGCTTTAAACATTGTTGCGGTGATTGATTTTTGTAGTTATCCATTATTTGGGTTAGAGTTTTCAAAAAATAAAGCAAACATTTTTAATACAGTTGAATTTGGTTTATTTTGGTTTACTTTTGATTCACTTCCAAATGCTTTCCAACGTTACACGTCCGTCTGTACTGTCCCGGTTCATACACTTATACTTAAGCGTTCATGCTGTCTCCGCCCGCATCCTTAAAATAAAGACACAAACGTGAATCACTGTACTTACTAAGGAGCGGAGGACTAAAGAGAAAGTCCACGCGTAATCTGGATTATTTTGCTACCATAAGTTAAACTAATGAAATTTAATGCAAAAAACCTTTAAAAAGCGATTAAAGTTGAGCCTTAGGACTTCTTTTTTACACAGAGAGAAACGGGATTTTCCTTTGAGATTGACTCGAATCCAGAGGATAAAGCGACCTTGATGGATTTGGAAAAGGGAAACGATCATGAAACTAGTCATAGGGCTGTATGTACTGACAGTGTTTGTTCCTCTTGTCCAAGTAGTTTGCCAAAAAATGTTTTCGTTGCCGATGATCGTTTTTGTCTGCATGCTGAGTCCAAGTCTAAACTAAACCTTGCTGCCAATACCAAAGCCATTGCCACAGTTCCTGTCCGACCTTTTGAACAACCAAGTTGTCTAAGGAAAAACGTATGTTCTTGACCTTTTCATTCCTCTTGTTTTGTAATACCTCATACCTCCGTCCTTCTTGTTTTTCATTCGTGTCGCGTGAGGCAAAAAAATTGTAAGCTTTCCGATTCCACAACCTTTTTACCAAAGGACTCCGATCACTTCGCTGATGTGAAAAATGGGCCAGCCTATATGGCCGGTTGAGATTTGCGGTGTATTCTAGACTACATTACAATGATCTCCAAAGAGTACACTTGTCAACATCCAAGAGAGAATGGGGGTCTAAAGAATAATTAATTACGTTTACTAAATTAATGATAACTCAATGATGTCAAATTCGCATTCCTAAGAGCTTTCGTTCTTGTGGTTAACTAACTAACACTTCAACTCAGTTGACAAATACTATCGGACCATTATAATGTACGATTATAGGAGCCGGCTAGAATATGTTATATTATAATTCGGGGCTGGGCCGTTGTTTTGCTTGGAGTTAAAAATTCTTAATTATATTTTTCATTAGGTGGAAGACTGCTTAACGCTCAAGAGACTGTCTCCCTCACCCACTAAACCTCTCCTTGATGATAGTCAAACCACGGACGAGGAGGATTTGCCAGTCCTTTATGACAGTCATCCATCAATGAACCAAAGTAGGCACAACCGCAGAAGTCCCCAGGTCATCGTGAGTAATGGGCTGCACCACCCTTCCGTTATAAGTAATCCTCTGGATACGAATACCTTATTGGGAATTGGGGGACCTCTTCCAGTGGCAGTTTCATCCCGAGTAGAAGGCGATTTTGACCCTTCTTTCTTTGCCAATGGAGTGGCCCCAGTAGAGTCAAATGTACTCACTGCGTCGACAAACGCTAGCAATGCCCTAGCTAGAAATGGAGATGCAGTCTGCACTAATCATAGCCTATTAAATGGGGCTGCCGGAGCAGCAATTTCAAACTCGCTACCTCCTCCTCCGGTTAGTTCATCATATGTAAAGTGGACTCAGCTAATGCCGGAATTAAAAAACGGTGAAAGTTCTTTGGGAATTGTGGACAATGCTCGGAGGTCTCCTTATTGCCAAGTCGGAATTTTGCTTGATTCGAATTGAAAACAATTGTACTTCTTATAAGAAGGAAAGTTTCATCGGTAATGCCTCGACTGATTTCGAATATATTTAATCCGTGTAATTGAAAGAAACTGGAACAAGAAAATACTATTTAGGTTGCAAGAATATGCTAGTTTTTATGCTGTTGGGTAGCTACAAACTTTGCCAACAAACGTAGAGACGAACAATGTAAATATTTAGGAGATTAATTGTTATTGTTTGGGTGTAACTAACTATATGGGCTAAGATACTATTTATCATGAATGAGCTTGATATCACCAATTTTTACTAGATACATAAGAGAGTATGGTTCAAATATAAAGATTTTATAGCATACCTAAGGTTTAATAGACGTCTCGATCTAAGAGTTTATGGGGTTTGGATAATCATAGTTTAGCTGAATTTTGTAAATTTTGTCCATCCTCTCAAAGTGAAGGCATATCTCAGCAAGTTTATTAACTTACTAAAAGATTGTATACGATAAAAGCTTTATACTTTTTAAACGCACTTTTAACCGTCCTGTTTTACAGGCTAATAATCACAATATGAAATCAATTGTTACAATACAATTAATTAATTGCTAGTAGAATGGGTAAACGTTACTCTCAGAACAATCTATGACAGCTTTAGGTAACGGACAGTCATATGGGTTAGCTGTAATCGTGTAGCTCTAGGAAACATAAGGAGGGCGTTATATCATGCTGTGCAGCTCTGATAATGCAGTTATAAATCTAATTTATTGTCATATTATGTCATACATATTCTAAAAATAAATTAGAAGAACAGATATTTTATTTTACTTTTCTCAGTTTGGAGTAGAGAATTGTTCTTACGCTTAAATTAATCTTTGGTGAAAGAAAACTAAGTTCTCGACAAAATTGTTCACTTGCAACTCGACAAAATTGTTTGCTTCGGATAAGAGTAAAAATGACAGGAAGCTGAACAGTTTGATTCAGCGATTGAGTTTTAGTATAGTTCACCTACAATACAACTCTGTTGTACAGTTGCTTATGCTAAAGAAATGGTGTCGCATTTCGGAAGATTTTCGTACTTTCAATTATGTAATTCGGATGAGTTGAAGTCAGGTTTACATAATGATGGATAGTGAGACTGAACTAGCAGGATCAATATAGTCACTTTATTTAAATATATATTGGTATTATTAATGTGCCAGGCCACGTTCGGCGTGTACAGTACACCAGTAGCTAGGTTAAAGTTCCTGTTTTAAAAAGAAGGTAATACCATTATTAGAGTATTAAAAGTGCGACAAAGCAATAGAGCTTAATATTTACCTTATACCGAATTTCAAGATACTTAAAAATACTTAATTAGTGTATGATAAAACTACTCAAATGAATATTTTAACGCGAATTTTCAACCGGAGGAGATTATAGTCATGTAAAGCGTATGCTTTTAAAAGTTACCCTAATCCTCCTCCCTGGCATTTGTACATCCATCACTTATTTTTCTTTTCGTTAATGAACTCAATGTTAAGCACGACCGACTTAAAGTCATTAGTACCTATACGTATTCCTACTTAAATCAAGCGAACACTAGCTTTTTAAAGAAACTGGCCAAAAACTTCTTGAGCTAGGTACTTAACCAATTTTAATGTCTGGCAAATAGAAAGTCGGTGCGGTGTGAAAATGTTTTTACACCGTTAATAGCTCATATCTTAATAGTTTTGTTTTCATTTTTTAAACCTGTCATAAGTACTTTCCAATAATTAAAGTAGTGGGGTTTAGACATTAATTGGGTAAGAGGGAACCCTCAATTTTATCCGTGTTAACTTAAGAAAATAACACAAAGCACTAGTTTAAGTTGGTTCTGAAATAGAATGGGTTTTTGGTTTTGGTATGCATATGCATCCACCTTATCTGTTTCTTCAACGACAAGTACAAATGTACCCAACCGTTACCTCATTGTCAACGCAAAAAAAGTACTTGTTTAATCATTAATTAGTGTCAATATTCGAGTATCAAAAAGTACCCTAGTCAATTGCCAAAAGTTAAAAATATATGCAAAGAAATCACGAGATTTCTTTTTCAAATCCCAGCTAATTATTTAACAACTATATTTCCATTACAACCTACGAAGCTTTTATAATTGCAAAACTTATTTTTTGTTAATTCAATCATTCGCCCATTCTTTTTCAAGGGAATTGAAATATCCACATAATTGAAATTGAAAACAAAACACGAGCAATTTACGCTCATATACGTATTTTATTTACTTTTAAAGTGCAGTACTATGTCCGGTTTAAGGTTACTACACTTCGTTGTGTTTGAAAACTGAAAACAAGGTGTAGGTACTTGAACATTTAAATATTAAAGGAGGGCAGTGATAAATGTTAGTCCAGCGTGAGTGACTCTGTTTCTAATTCAGCAGCTTACATTTGCTTGAATATGACCTGATTCATTGGAACTCGTAATTAACATTAAAATGGAAAATCTATGCTTACTACTTACAATTTTAAATAAGAGATTTCTATTGATTAAAGTACTTACTATAACTCCCTGGATTGCTTAAAAAATAACAATCTTAGAGGGAATTTTTACAAAAAAGCTCATTATAAGATTATCTTATCGTCGTATTGGCATGGTAGGTGGTATATGACTGCTTACTAGCTAAGGAATGACATTGTATCGATTTTTAAATCGTACTGAGAATTCGGTCTAAATGTATCAGTTAAATTTTCCCGATACGAAAGAATATTCTGTCGTAATCTTTAAATTTTTTTGAGATTAAGTACCTGTTTTGCACAGAACGCATAAAAATATAAAACCTTGCTACAAAACCAAGGATGCAATTACCTGTGTCCAGGTGTGGGTGTTTGTCTCTTCTATAAGTTCTTACTGGTAAAAATATTTTTAGTTTGTCGATAGTTATTGATGGTATTGTATGAAATTAAATTATCATTAGTTCCTAGACGCGCAAGACTTGTGGAAAATACTCAAAATAAAGTATTGTACATTGTAAAGATCCAATCAAAATTAAAAGTTAAATGTTGTTACATGTTTCTAGTTTATAGTTGATGAAGATGTTTCATACAAATAATATCCACTGGCATATTGTAACATGAAGTGTGAAGAAATGTCTTTTTGCAGTGTATTGTAGTGAAGGGAAAATGCAAAATATGAAAATGATCTGTAAAATGTGGCTTCGTTTTTATTTCTTTTTTATTTGTCTCTGAATTAAAACGATAAGAAAATTGGTTTTGTTTCTTGTAAATAGTTCATACCTCTAAAAATCTTGTGATACGAACGTCTCCCCGAAGCTGAGAATAAAAGCATCAATTTGAACTAAATGTTTCTGAACAAGCTTCCGGGAAGTACAGAAAGAATTTTTTTTCTCCGATGCTTTACCTAATGCCAAGCTGAAACTTTAAAAATAATATAGTTTCTGAATAATATTGGCCCTTCGTTGGTGTTACATTTTAAATCTACATAGGAAAGCAAACTTATAATGTGCAAGCTCAATCACTTTTTACTAAGTACATCAGCATCTTTTTGCATGGTAAATCAGTTCTAAAAACTACTACTACCACTCTGTTTTACAAAGTTAAAGCGGAGTATGCATATTGCAACACATTGCGCCTGCATCGTTTGATTTAAATTTTAAAAGGACTCCCTTTTATTATTTACATGCACAAAGGCACTGGCAACTACACGCACTTATGCATACATACCTTTTATTCATGACAGATGAGTAATTAAAAAAATAAAAGCCCAAATAAATAAATCAGTGGGTGCGAGTTGTGCCATGAATCCTGAATTCTCCTGTTTTAAATTTCAGAACCAAGTGTCTCATGAGTGCGGGTATAGTTGGTAACTGCATGGTGATGGTAAAAGCTAGGAGGGATTGATTCTTTGCTACTTTTAAATTGATGATAGCATTCTTCATACGATAAGCTTGTAACGTACGTAAGGTGATGACCATGACAACAATAGCAATATAAAGCATACAGAATACAAGCTATGTAGTACAACTCATTGTTTCTCACGGGTTGTAAGACGGTTGCGATTCCCACGACGGTACTAGATTTTTTCTTCCTCCATATTCTCCGTCCTTGCGATAATTTCTTGACTTCATGGGAAAGTTTTCATATCGCTCGTATTATTATTACTATACTATAGCTATCCCTGTATCGGAGTACTAGTGGGAAGCCTTATAAACTTCCTTTAGGATATTTGGATATTACAAAGATACTAGGAGAGAGCTATACATTTATTTCAGAATTGCGCCTGATACAGCGATGCGATAGAGCTGTTGCTGATGTAAGTAAATCAAAGGTGAGGATGAGCATTATTGTTTGCATAGGTCTCTAAAAAAATTTAAATCTCAAACATTACTGAAGAGGAAGAAATATTGTTTGCCTCGAATTACGGCAACTTTAAAGACTCTTACGTAACGATTTAAGGAGATTGTAACGTGTTTTAGATTTGTTTATTTTGATTAGATCAGTACTCAAAAGTACGTATTTACTGGGTCAGAGTTTGTATTTTGAGACTGACAGCATATGGAATTAGACGACTAGATGTGATGGAGGTTGGGTGGAGAAATCTTTGAAATTCTCACTAAAATGCGATCATACTAGCAAATTTTATTTGCAACTTCCCATTTCAAGAACGATTCTTGATTCGGAAACAATACCTTACTAATTTAATCCTTTCACTCTGGAACATCTCCATTCAAACATGAAAACACCCTTCCCATGTTTCACCACGCATACTGAAACTCTCTTCATTAAAGAATTCTACAGTTTGCAAATGGAGATGTGCTAAGATAACTTTAGCTTCGCATTTTCATAGTCTGTAGCATTTAAACTCACTGCATACACTCTGTTTCAATTGTACAACAGAAAAACTAGCAACTTGTTTAGAATGGAAGTCTTGTCAGTAACTTCAATCTTTCAAACAAACCTAGAATCATAAAAATTGAATCCAAACAAAAGCTCATACATTGTAGGCTTGCATGCTCTCATAAGTAAAATAAAACCAAGAACAATTGATCGTATCCACCCGCAGCATTATTGCAAAGAGAATTGCAAAATCCCATTTTAAAATAATACTTTTAATCTAGAACTGGACTTGCCTGCACTGCATGCATGTCAATGAATTTTATTTCGTATTTCGCTAAACATGAGGATTATTTATTTTTTATTGTTTATCAAGTAAACCTAGTAGCTATTGCAGTAATGAAGAGGATAAAGCTAAGAAAGCAACAACTCAGCCTATCCCAAATTAGCTTGCTCGAGTTCCCACACATTTTGTAAGAAATATCAGCTTTTAAATCAAAACCAAACATGTTATTGCCTTGAGCTACGGATGAATTGCATAAACAATGGCACAAAATGAAACGCGCAGTTAAAAATTTCCTCAATCAGCTTGGAGGTGGTCTAATTGGGAATAGGTGGTAGATAATACTGTCAGTATGTGTGTATCTAGGATGATTAAAGCTTTAAGCAACCAACCAAAGACATTTTACCTTTTTTTCTGCATCTTATAATTTTTAAATTCTAAACTTTAGCTTTAACTTTAACTATCGCTTTAGCTAGTAAAAGCCTAAGTAAGCGTTTTCATTGTAGAGCAAATAGTTCGTATGCTCCCTGATCGTTTTTTATTTCTTGTTTGTAAAAATGGCAGTGACAAATTAAAAGCATCATTTCAGGAATCGTTTACTCTTTATCAAAATATGGAACATTATTTTTTTAAAAATGGTTTCTGCCTTTGGATAAACTACCTACGTACATCACCACGCGTGGTGTGTTGAACGTAGTTTATCCGTATGGACTTCTTCCTTTTTGGCTGAATAATCTACTTAGAACATTAACTATCGGATAGTCATATCATTGAGATTGGGAATCCCAATCGCGTGCTTGGCTACTTTGCTGTGCACTAAAGTAAGTTTTAGTGGGGTCAGACAATAAAATGCGTCATTACTAAGTCAAATCAAGGCAGCGAATTACATATACAATCTTCGGAACATAGATTTAGTTAGAGTTTGTAGGTTTAAACTTTTTTCCAAAACGATGTTGTTAAAGTTGAGTGCTATTACATGATAATGAATCTTGAAGGAACGTCTTTTCCCGTAGGTTTCATTTTGAATGGAAAGTAACTAACTTGGCCTGTAAAATGACAGGGCACAGTAGCTATATCGTTGTGACTCAGACCTTCCTACGTAGGGCATCTTTCTTTCGTTGGAAATCTACATAAATTCTTCAATTAGAGATATCAACAAATGTAAACTCTGCAGAAACATCTGTTCAATTAAGGTCCTAAATGAAAATGGTTTACATTTGAAATGTGTTGTAAAATGTCTTCATTTTCGAACATGATTATTTACTTTGAATCATTACTAATTCATAACAGAACTGAAAGTTCGAAATCACGCGAGCCCACGGTCGGCGTAAGTGGTTTTTCGGTTTTGGTCCTTGTAATGAGAACTGGGCCAAATGACGGAAAGCAGTCTGCTAAGCATCAGTGAATACAAGCTATTCTTGTCCACGAACGCAATGACGAATACCTAATTGAATTGGTTCTGCAACTTTGAAGTTTTCAACGTCTTATCTAATTTCAGTAATAATTTATATAATTGGGTTAGCTGTGTTATTTGAGTGCATATATTATTAGGTAACATAAAAAAAGTCTTTCAACTCTTGCCTTAAATATAGATGGGTGCCAGACGCGTCAATTAGTTCCTACTCATGCAGTTTTACTCATACTTTACTTTAGTACGCACAAAATGCGTGCAAAAAATATATCTTATGAAATTTGACACAGAAAAATCTCTAGGCTTTTCCCATTGCACCGGAACTTTCTAGTAAAAACAAGTTGTGGTGCGAGTAAACGCTAACATCTTGGTAAGTTCCCTTGGTAGACTGAAATTGTGGAATGAAACTCCCATACGAGCACGTGTCTTTGAATAAAAAACATTAAAAACTACCCGAAGAAACCGAGATGACTTGAAAAGGTAAATAGAAGAATGCAGACGGCTTATGAGACCTTGGTGGCATTATTTCCCATATTCAATTCATTCTTCCCAGTGAATACATTGACTTGGGAATCGTTACCAGCATTTTCATGGACTTTTTTTACTCCTGTCTTCAACATTTTTTCAGATGAAACCAAAAATTGGAGGTGAGCTTACTACTAAATGAGATGGCTAACTAAAGAATACATTACAGTTGGAGCTAAAAGCTCTTCTTACCTAGGTCAGTGTCAATGTAGGTAAAAATTCACTTTGTGAATGTTTACAACTTTTTCAATGCAATTTTGTTGAAACATATTTGTTGGCTGTTGATAAATCTACATAAAATTGTAAGTATAATAATCATAGTTAATTTAATTTTTGTTAAGTGTTAGTTTTTTTCGCAGCGGTTGCTTTTCATCAAAAGTTTAGACGTATTAACCTCGTTGTTTTACATTCTGCTGTATTTGAGTCGCCTAATATTTTTTGCTGTTCAGATCCTCTGCTTTACTTATCCATTAATAGAAATGCATTTGCCCTACCGTTTTTTCCAAAATATAAAAGTGTACCTGAAACTTGGGAGCCTGACAATAGAAGCACGGCGCAATATGCGGTTACCTTCGCCATTTTTTATGGGAAACTCTTTAATGTCTTCAGGTTAAAAATGTTCACGAATTTTCCAAAGGCGAAACATCTCTTCTGGGTTCATAGTACTGTGTGGGTTTGGAGAAGTATTATCTACTGTGTAAAAAAGGTTCCCGATGAAAAATTTACTACTCCAACTTAGAGACGGAGTGAATAACTGTGCATCACATTATTCTCAACTAAAACAAAAGGGATGGGTGGCCATAAGGTTTCCGAAGAACAATTTTAAATCAATGAACCTACCACTTTATAGTATAAACTGTAAACTACACCACTACTTGGTCATACCTACATGGACATCAGACTTATGTCAAACCACTCTATATTTTTCGCTAAATGTAACCATGGCTATGCGGGATTTTGCTTCAGCGTTTTTAGTCCAATCATAACCTACTCCAATGATTATATTTTTACTTTGGGAGGAGGACGCTCATTTGTTTTACACAAACCTGGATTGTGCTTAACATTCTTCTCATTGAATTTTGTTACTAAGTTCTTTGGTAGGTTTCATTCTCTTGTGTGGCTGTTAGTACAAGATGGATAATACCTACATATTTCTAGTTTTTCTGCCTCAAGTCAGCTTCAACTTTCAAGCCGAGTCAAAAGAAGCAAATTATTTATAATATTATTTTAATGGAATTTATATATTGATTCCTGGTGAGCCGATTAGAAGATAAAATGAGCTGGAACAATGAAAAAGCAGTGATGAGGAGAGAATGTATGGATGAGGAGCTAACTAGATAACTGTCTGTGTCTCAAAATGTAACTAACTCTTTTATGGTCATGCCATGATTGAATTGGAATCTTCAATTTTCCCATGTTCAAGCTCATTGAATACGTTTATTAAAGGACTGGTTGATTGTTCAGAGAACACGATCTCTTTGTGTTGGATAGATCTTATAGCCTCACACTGACTGACAGATCAACTTTTTACCCGTCTTCCGGCCTCCTCCATTCACTAATGACTTGCAATACGCATCGTTTCAAAATAAATTCATTCATCCATTCCTTCTCTCGTTCGTGATGAAATTTGAGAGCCTCTCTTTTCCTGTTACTTCATTCACATATTCACAGATTCCATTTTAGGGTACTATGGCTACTGCAAACTGCACAGTGAAACATAAATCTTATAGTGATAGTCATTAAATAAACTCACTTTGTAGAGTTCTTCACCTTTCTTAACGGGAAATATAAGTACGATTAAAACAGTGATCTGGTAGTAGACAGAGGCGGGTTGAGTTATATGCTTTATAGTTACCCTTTTACAATATCCAAACTAATTGATGGAGTAAGGAATTTGTGGAAAACCTTACTGAAATTTTTATAAGAGAAGTAAAAGAACGTAACAGCTTTTTCCCCTACACGAATAGCTAAATAACCGCAATATGTCTTTGGTTACTTTTACAACAACCTTTAACTGCTAGTTTGATTTGAGTATTTACGTCTTCAAAAACGTCTAGTCAAAGTCAAAATGGAGAGTTTTATACGTTCATAAAGTATAACTATAAACTACGACAGTAGTACAGAGTACTGACTGACTGTACCACTGGCAATAGTAATAGGCTTTGTCATAAAAGTATGATCTCATCCCTGCAAGAGGGTAAAAACCTCATGAAAAGCTAAAGATCTCAAGATGAAGGGTTTATCTTTCATAAGCGTTGCAATAATGCCCTTCTATCCAGCATTTCAGTGTCAGATTGTTCTTCCCAGTCTGAAATTTCAGACTTCTTCTCGTTTTCGGTTAGGGCGTTCAGGGGACAGTACTTTATGCTAAATAAGCTAGCTCTCAATTTCAGTCTTCCGATCCACATCCAGTCATTAGTCATTTAATGACTTCAATACAATCTTGCCTTTCATTCCACTCATCGGAAGAGCTTACTTGTAAGTTTGCATTCTTTAGCCTCTATGATTTTCTGTAGAGGAAACCAAGAATGTAATCCCGACCGGTCGAACAATGTTCTCTGAAAGACCAATGAGAAGTGGTTGGAGATTTTTCAAACGAAGATGTTGAATCCTTGGCCACAGCATCCCTCCCTAAATAAGATTCTTCCGTCCTGTACGAAGGTTGGACTAGTTGGACCTCCTCTTTTAGCAACGAATAGCACACAACAATCCCCGTACGCAACATCATCATCTCATTACTTTTTACCTCCTTTGACTAACTGACTTTATCTTAGTTTTACTTACGTGTAGCGTAGCCTTTCAAAATATCATTGTTTTGCAATTCAATGTTCAACAATGCAGTAGTGTAAGCCTTCGTTTTTTTTGTTAATTTGACTTGTGTACTTCATATTTGTGTAAAAAGAGGATATAATATTATAACTAAAACAGAAGCACGTCTAAAGCTTAAGCTAAACTACCTGTTTGTTTTTATACCTTCAGAGTGTTTATTATACACAATACGATGGATGCGGTGTAAAAGTCGCTACTACTTTATCAAGAAAGGTATATGTCTTGTATGATTATGATTACTTCCATGATATGATAGTTGTTGGTTGGTATTCTGGTTGTAGGCGTGAGAAAATTTTATATGAATACCTTCAGGTGATACATTTTACGGTTTGCTTGGCATGCCCTACCAGAACCATTTCATTGCATTGGATAGAATTGCATAGCGTTGCGGGAGTTCTGTCAAATAAAGATTGCTCGTATCGTAATGTATACGAAGCAAGAAGAATGTGGGCTACAAGTTGGTTACCTAATATTGAAAAGGAAACTTTGAGGTTTGTTTGTTATAATAATCATATATTAATCATTTCGGTTGAGCAAGGATAAGACCGAGAAAATGGATTATTTGCATACATTCTTTAGTTTAACAGTATGGAAGGTAGTCAAGTATAGTTTGTACACTGCATTGGGGCAAATGAAATTGATATTGCTCAATTTTTTTTTGATAATATGAGCAAAATGATCAAATTTTACGATGAAAAAAAGAGGTTGAATTTGATCTAATCATTATTTAAACTACGCTGATTTTTGTGTCTAGGCAATGAAGAAAGGCACCGATTCCGTCCTATGCATGACTCCTTTTTCTTTTTTGTTAGACTTCAAATACTTTTCTTTCAAAAGTTATTTCTATTCGTTTTTTATATGGGTTTATTCGTATCTATTAGGGTTTATAATTTAAAGAGCTTGATAAAACTATTCAACAAGTCTTACAGTCTTTATGAGGAACGGAACGACAAGTTTCAAATTTAAATCGCTATAGTCCCCCTTCTTTTTTGCTTCGGTTAGTGTACTTAGTTAAACTGTCCACTTATGAGATAAAGTATGCAAATCATTTGCCCGTGTTGAAAGTTTACTTATCCTTACTGTTGCACAATGCAAAATTTTAGCACGAATGCCAAAGCCAAACCACGGAATTCCCACACTCGCCCACAATGTTTGAGCAGAGGAACAGAGGAAGCCAATGATCCCGATTTGCATCTAGTCTTCGAAATCGTGTAAACATTGCGTAAAGATCTTGCTAAAGTGATTTTAAGTGGGAATGAGAAATAAGGATGCATTATCGACTCGTGAAGATCATGATCATAATATAAATAGTAAATTAAAGAAAGAGTCCTCCAGTTAGCAAGAACTTAACGGTACGACGTTGCAATTTAACTTTTTCAGCACGTAATTAAAATGAAAATAGTTTGCATAAAATGAAATAGAACGTAATGGATTTAAAGGCCACTACTCAATAAATATCTAGAGCGACCATTCGATACGTAGGTCGTTTAGCTACTACAACGCGACGCTTCTTCGAAAATAATACCTCAACAATTTAATGTAATTGATGTTAAGTCAAAGAGAAATTTTGCTTACCAAATGGGTAAATGAGCAATGAGGAAACCCTTGATTTCCTTAGTTTTCTTTAGAAAAATCTACTTCCGTTGTTAAAATATTTTTATATTTTACTGCCTTCTATACAGGCTGACTGACAGATAGTGAACTACAGCGAACCAGTCATACAATATGCTGTACGTAACGTGTACGTGTACACCTGTTCAGGTAATGCTATTTATTTCTGTAAGTGGAATGGACTACGACTTATGTCTCTATAACCGACTTGAAGTTAGATTGTTAACTGCTAGCTTCATTTAATCATCAATAAATTACTTCCCGTCCTTATGAAAAGGACGAGGCAATAAAACAAATGATTTTTACCCGTAAATAATTGTCATTCTTAGGTCTCTCTCTCTCTCTCTTCTGCTCTTTTCTTGACTTCGCTATGAAACGTACCTTCAATGTTTCGTTAATAATTTAAAATTTGCAGGTTAAGTTTTGCCAACAGTTTTTTGCTTATTTTCAGTTAGTAGGTAATTTTTGAGTTTTTCAGGTAATGCAGGGGGTTTGCTTCTTGCTCTGCAGGCAGTTTAGAAACATTTTACAGGAAATTGTAAAATTTCTAGGAATTTAAACGGCGTACCCTAGTAGTTTTTTGGCTCGGCTAAGTTGTAAGGTTATTTGTGTACCGAATTTTAGAAATTTTGTAGGTAAACTAAAATTTCCACGTCCACCTACAACTGTTAATTTTTCTACTATTAGTAGCAAAACGTTAAAATGGATGCAGCCCCATTTTGCAACTTTAGATTATAAAGTAAAAAAGATATTCTGCACGTAAAATGTAAAATCTAGTTCATACAAATTTTTAACTTTTGACTAAAATTATTTAAA
>JAQFZX010002780.1:0-16394 GCA_034682405.1 Hydroisotoma schaefferi | reverse complement strand
ATGGTTTGCATGGAGATTGCAATTTTTAGGGAAGAAATTTTTTTAGTTGGTGCGTTACTTAAAAAAGACCCTGTATATATTTTTAAACTGATCAGAGAAAGATGAAGATGAGACATTTGTATTTCATGAGCTTCAAAGGCAGTTTCTATTCCCGTTCTCGACAGGAGACAATCCGATGTTTCTGATTCTAAACTGGATACTGGATTGGATCAACAGTACCATGAATAAATTGCAATCGATTTTTTTAAATGCAAAACTCAGAAGTTTTTCTTTTACTTTATTCGATGATAAATTTACAGTTCAAATATTTTAAACACAGATTATCATCCTTCGCTTCTTCTACTCGTAATACTTTCTCTTATTTCCAACTATCCCTCTTTCTATTTTGAATATCGACAGTCACTTTTCTAGAAAGTCTGTATATTTACTGGTTTCGAATAATTCCTACGCAATGGAAAAAGCTTATTTTCTCAAGCAGCTTTGTCAATGTCTCCCATATAGGCTTCACTCTTCCAATTGAAAGTCATAAGAAACACTGTCTTTTGACTGCATTCAAAAGAGCTCTGTCTCCCTGCTAACTCTCTACTTATTTTTTAGAAGTAATACTACAACGTTAATAGTGCAACGCAATGGTTTATAGCAGTAACAAGGAAAGTACCAGTCTCAGGGTAATATATTATCACAAGGGATATTAGATCTTGAGCTTGGCGATAATACTTGGGAGAAAGTATACATTTTTCTCTGGAAGAGTTAAATTTATTTTTTCTTGATAAGAACCCCTTGAAAAAGCGTTAAAGCCCAGTCTGGCTTGAAATGAGTTTTTCACTTTCGCTTTTAAATAAGAAACGACAAGGCAATAGTAATCAAATCAATCTATCAACTCGACGTTTTCTACATTTTCTCTCTATTCCGCATCACTCTCTCGCCCACTTCTAACACTTTTCTTTTTGGGCTAAGACTATGAAACCAGCCACGAATAATACTGTCTGTATAAGCGTTTTTGGGAAAGTATTTTCAAGGATCGATCCGGTATTATGCTATGATCTACGAAGAAAAAGCTTAAATTCGAAAACTTCTAGAATTTATGCTACTACTGTTTCATTTACTATTCAAAAGATACCATTCTTTTTCGGGATTATTTTTTGAGAACTCAACTAAAGGCCCCACGCGTCATTGCACTGGGAGTTTTCACAGCTTTAAGGTCTTTACTTCATCAATAGAGCAATTGAAGTTTAGGAATTATATCAGTTTTAAACCTCTTCGTAGTTACTTTTGACAAAACGATAACATTTTGCCATCAAAGCAATTGAAATCTTAGCATGAAATTGAAAATATTGATGTTTCCTTTTTCTGCTTTATTCGTCAATCATTATTACAATGTCTTTTTGAAACGCCTGAGTTCCTGTGATTGTATTACAATCATTGTAATTACCTTATCCAGAAGGGGAATCCATTGTACGAACAAACAAATATTAACAGCTATTTAAGGCATGCTTTTGATCAACAAAAATAATCTTGAGAAAGTTAAAAACGCTTCTGTGAATTCGTTTCAATTCAAATCCGATGTGAGAGCAGGAAACTTGTCTATCGTAGATAAACAGACACAAATTGACCTTAAAAAGTGCCCCATAGACCTACAATGGTTTCAACGTAAATCGCAATCTAATCTTAGCCTTGCGGCTACACATCCTGAAAAGAAATTGTTATAATTGATTCTAAGAACTAAAAATCCTCAAGCTGGGGATTGAGTTTCAGAGCAAATTTTTCCAACGTAATCCTCATTTTTCTTCTGTGTAATCCACCCGGATTTAGTTTAGATAGATCACAAAGTCTCAGAATGCACAAAACGTTCTTAAATGACGAAACTGGAGCCAAATAAGTACCTACTTTACTACTTCAATAGACCAAGTATAGTGTCTTTTAACAATATAGAACGAGCGTATTACATGGATCGCCTTTTCTTGTTTCTTCCGGAAGCTCTAATTACTTCAAAATTCCGTGTGCTCTTAGGATAACTGAGTCAGCCCAAATTCATTTCAACTATACGGCCAAATTGAAAATTATCTAGAGAAAACAAAACCAAATTGCTTTCTTCAACATTTTCCTAGCGTTTCAAAAGTTCCAACAGTCTTTCGCCCAGAGCGTATACATTATGTTATTGGATTTTGGATTTTTTATATTTCCCCTTAGGATCTTATTTTCTTGGAAACAGAATATGGCTTTTAGAACACCAAGTATGTACTGAATTAAACTAATTGAACGTAAGGATCACACTTGGGATTTAGTAAAGGAGTCCTTGAAGCTTATTTGAAGCAGTGGATTGGATGGAAGTGGAGCTATAAATGTAGTAGTAGTAACCGATAACATTTGAGCTGCTCTTTCGCTTCATTGACATTTGATTGGAGATTTATTATCTGATCTTGAACAAGAGTCTTCAGTAAGCCTCATCACTTCTTAGTAAGACTGAAAAAATAGATATAGCACATAAAACCTAGTCGAGTTTTTCATTCCTCTTGAATTATTTTAGATTTAACCACAAACCCAGCCGTACACGCGTATATCCTCGCCATCAATAGAGTAGCATCAAGCATGGATCAAGCTCTCTTCTCAAATGTAGTACTACTGGGATAGCTACAGGCTTCACTCTGGCGACAATAAAACCTTTATCAAGACGAATTGACAATTTTAATTAGTTATTTAATTGAAGCCTTTTCTATTAATCGATAGATGGATTCTTTAAAGGAAAAGTGAACTTGATCAACTCCAGAATTCTGTAATAGCTGGAGCATTTCGTAGCAGCCGAATTCCATCTACTCTCTCTCTCTGTCAAATGAGGTATTTACATTAAATTCCTCAAATCCCTGTGGAAGAAACCAGTTCTCTCTTCTATTACATTAGTAGTATTTCTGCAACAAAGAATCCTTACCCTTTGATACACTCAAATAACCGAGGTTTTATATATGTGTCAAGGCATTGCCACATAATTTCACGCAGACTTAAGTACGTATCTTAGTTTCTGCCGAGTACAAGTTAATTGGCCATTGGTAGTTGGGAAAGACAGAAATAAAAATAATAAGAAAAAAGAGAAAAGTTTACTTTGATCTAACCAAGAATCAGAGAGAGGCTATATTCTATTACTAGTATAGTCACAAAAGTATTACTACCGTACATCCGTAGGAGTAGTACTCAGTAAGCCAAGCTAAAGCCAACGCTTCATCTATTGTTCTATGGTTCTTTTTGTTGCAAACAATAACTGAAAAGGGAAAGAAAAGGGACAAAAAGAGAACCCAATTTAACAAGATTAGTCCAATTAATTACGATGCACTACAAGTAGCAGTTATGGATATTTGGGGCCAAATGGTTATAATAAACTGAGAGAAAGTTCAACCGGCTTACAGACCTGATGTTGTTACTCCGTTAGAAAAAGGGAGAGAGAGGATTTGGTATTGTATGAAGAAAAAAAAGGAAAAAAGTTTCATGATTAAATAAACCCCTAGAGCAGACATGAGCTCATGAGACATGCCAAGAAAGTCATGGAATGGGAGTGAACTTACTGCCAGATAAAAAATATAATATATTTGTACAGTAAGAGATAGAAATAAATGTGAGCGTAAACAATTTTAAGAAAAGGTCACCCTGCTAAAATAAAGATAGTTAATCTGTCTCAGCTTGAGTCATTTGAGTCAGGAAGATGAATAGAATGCCACGCGTCCATTAAGAGCTAGAGGGACAATAACAAACGAGTGAAATAGAAACAAGAACCAAATAATGGTTTCATTAGAAGGATGCTGGTGACCGAGATTGAGTTTATGACAAGTTAAGTGGATTCTAAGCTCTTTATATAGGGCATCAAATTTTAAAAGGGAACAATCTAACTGTTTCATTTTTAAACTGAACAAAAGTTCTTTTGGATAAACTTTATACATTCTTTGTAACTGTACGCCAGTTCTTCGTAATTCTAAGGAATAGGTCAAATGTCCTCTGAAGTACGAAAGTCTGTCCCTTTTGCTTAGTTATTGCAAAATTATAAAATACAACTTAAACAAATGCCAACTATAGCTTTCTCCTTCCCATTCCATGTTTAATGTCTTGCTTATCCATTATATTTTCTGTGTTAGTAGCTGTTTGAAAGACCTGTGAATTGATACTCAACTCAATATAATACATAATTCCCCTTTTCTTGCAGTTGGTTGACAATTTTTTTAAATTAGATAAGAGTTAGGATGCTCATTAAGCCCTCAAGTGTAGTTTATTTTACTCTACATTTCACCATTTAGTACAACAACTATAA
The DNA here is from genome assembly GCA_034682405.1 of Hydroisotoma schaefferi. Classification (NCBI taxonomy): domain Eukaryota; kingdom Metazoa; phylum Arthropoda; class Collembola; order Entomobryomorpha; family Isotomidae; genus Hydroisotoma; species Hydroisotoma schaefferi. Next base: position 12,103 of record JAQFZX010002780.1, on the reverse strand, counting down.
AATGGCTTAGAAATAGCTGCCTAGTTTAGTATAAATACTTAATAATACTACTCCTTTCTGCTACTGCATGCTAACAATAAGGATGACAGAAGCAGGCCAACTAAAAAGGACACTTATCGTTAAATCAGACTATTAAGCTTAATACTCGTTGTAGATATCTGAGTTTTATTCAACAGACACAATGCAGTAGTAGAAAACAACCCAGGGCTTATTTTCCATCCCAGTTACTTTCTCCGCCCTTAGACAAACTTTATGAAGTTTCCCTTGTCACTTTTTAAGAGGGCTTTCTTTCACTACTTCCAACAACTAACCAACCACCCACCCTACCAGCTACTTACTGACTCGTCTCTAATAATATCTAATAGACCAACTATGGCTTATTGAGTACGAGTTTACTATGATTTCTGACTTATATCTCTATCTTACTCACCGAAAGTAAGTCCCTTGTGTCTGTTCTCTTCCTTATCTTTTCTAAGCCAAACCAACCTACTAAAGCTCACTCGACCTTTGGTCTGTTCTACAGTTTTATTTTATTCTGTCTTAATCCCACACAAGTTCGCAACAACAAACCTTGCACGCAGGAGATAATATAAAGACAACTTGACGAAGATATAGAAAGTCATGTACCCTGTAAAATATAGGTCGGTTGGAACTTCAGTTACCGATCCGTAGTTTCTTGCACTAACTAACTACTAAGGTATGCAAAAACAAATTTATTTGCCAGAATAAATAAAATAGTAGTTTAGTTAGGCCTGGACATAGTCACTCATTGTCAGTCAGGAAAGTTAGTAACACAACTTCCGAGGTCTGCGGCTAGAGAAAAAATTAAAATATTATCTCCGTTAAACATACTGGCAGTGGCAATCAGTTGTTAGTCTTTGGAACTTTCACTTAGAAATTGTGACTTTTTTCTCAACAACGCCTTGTAATAGTGAATGGATTTTGGCAGGGAAGCTTTTACTATCAGGAGCCTACTAAATTGGTATTTTCAAGCTTACGTTTTAAAAGTATTTTCTGACGTTAAATGAAACGTCGTTTTTTGTAAGCAAACAAATTAATCTTGAACTATAGAAATAGAATCCTGGGGTTTGAGAAAAAAACATATTATGATAGCAAAAATCTGCTATAAATTATAGAAGTCTTCTTAAAGGTGATGGGACACAATTTAATGGACTTGAAGTCTGATATTTAAGGCTAATTTACTCCGTTGCGTTGTATAAGTTATTCCAGCTTAAAATAGATGGATACACGATACACAATCTAAATCATGCTCTCGATCAGTTCAGACAACTTTGCCTTCTAAAAAGAAATTCACTTGCACACAAAAATAGAGGATGGCTAAAGAGCTGGGTAGTTTTTTTTACTAATATAAAATAAAGATATCATGAAAAATGTAGCCCATAAATAAAATATGGTGAAAACAAAAGAAAAGTGTAATTTTTTAGCTCTTTGCACACTCCATACAGTCTTTTGTGATGGCTAATCTATCACTCAATAAGTATTTTCTGGGCTATGAAATATGGAACCCTTCCTTCCTCCATGTCTCTACAATCAGAAACGAACTATAAGCTTTCACTTAAGCTGTAAGCTACTAGTTTACTGATAGCACAGCAGTATTGTATCAGCTTGACCTGAAATCCTTATAAATGTATTGGTAGACAGGATCATAAGAGAGATATAATGTTGAACGCATGGACAGAAAAGATGATGAAGGATCTCCAGTTCCGTCCAGAGTGCTGAGATGTTTGGAGTGACAGCTAAAATTTTAGGTCGCATGTTTCATTTTTTTGCCTGAGCTGAGCAGTAACAACCGACCGACCGTTAGAACCGTTTCGCTACCCTTTCACTCACATAGGCATACATCCTGGATAGACTTTAGTGAATATTTCGTTCAATGGATTTCGATATTTTTTCTACAGATTTCTACTAGAAATAGTGAGAGGGTAGCATGTGAGGAATTTTTCCTATTTCCGTTCTTTCTGATCCAAGATCCACTCCAACTTCTTCAGAAATGATGACTACCGGAGGGAAATCACTCACTGATTCGAAGGGCACGATGGGTCATTTCTTTTAGTCCTTTACTATAATGTAAAATCTATGCAGGTACAGGTAGTAACTTTTAGCGAATGTGTAGTAGCTTTACACTATTTGGACAGTAGCATATTTTTTAAGAAAGCAAGGTGACAAAAAAGACAGGGTGGTGCGGGCAGCTTAGTATATTATTTGTACAGAAAACTATAAGATGAGCTGGGCTGAAAGTTAGAGAGAGAGAGAGAGAGAGATGCAGAGTTTAAAAAAAGTGTTAGGCAATGTAAGAGTAATATTTTCAAGGAACTAGGTGGACGGATGCCATAATGTGCCATTCACCTCAGTTGACTGCTGACATCCATTCAATTTCAAAATTGCCAGCTCACCCGATCCAATTCACCAAATCCAAGAAGCAGACTTAACTGGCTAGGCTGCTGGTGGTCGGGAATCCATCCAGGAATCTAAACTTTGGTACGGATGCCAACAGCCTGTCTCGAACATGTGTGTATATGTGTCTACTTTGGCTTTCTCTACCAAATACCATCCAGAAACTAAGATCTAAAAGTGAACCTTAGTTACATGAACCAAGACCAAGAGTCGACCGATTCTAATGCTAATAAATTGCCAAAACGTGGCCTTTCCTTTCGGAAAATGACCTCTGACATTCTAAACCTAAAAGCTGTTATCTTATCACTTCTGGAATCGTAATAGTTTCCTGAGCTAAAAATACAACGCTTGGTTGGTTAGTAAAAGCTGAAGAAAGGACCCTATTTTTACGCCTTTTACAGGTAGTCAGCCAATACAACCGCCGCTTTCCATTATTTTGGATTGGGCGATTCCGACTATTACATGATAGTGAGGCGTGTCAAAGCAGTATAATACAGAAGCATCAGAAGTAACTTAAGATGTGTACACAGATGCATATCATGTTTGGAAGAAAGCAGAAGATTTTATCGTGGGGCATAGCAAATCTCCTGTTAGTAAAAAACCTGTGTGAGTTATTGACTTCGAGACAAAAAATATTTTATAATGATCTGCTTTCAACGCTTTTTGCATACCGCTTTGCTAGTATAGTTAAAGTTTACTGGAATTATTCTTGTCTGTCTTGTAGGAAACGTTGACCTATTATAAACTGATGCATCTAAAATTTCGTAACGGATCTCAATTATTATCTGCAACAGAAGTCACAACTCTGGAACTAATTTCCATTTATCCTTAAAACATAAGAAGAAAAATGAGCATTGTTTGTTTCGGTAATGGACTATTTACATAATTGTTGCTAGCTTGTAACTCTCCTTTACCTCCGTTGTTTCTACTTCCATGCAAACAATTCCAAGAATCTGGTTGACTTTACTGCTAACTAACCCTTCTTCGTCCAAACAAACTCTGACCCGGCCTTCCTTACTAAGCGATAGAAATAGCAAAGAACCCAGCCAGCATGTCTATTCAAAACTAGTTAACTTCCCATTCTAGGAAATGAATCGGGCGAAATTTCCTCGTTTATGTCACGCCTAATGGTTCAAACCTTTAATTTCATGCTACATGTCCCTATTGTCCATTTCTAGGTAAATAACCATTGGATTTCTTCACTTTCTCCTGTCTACTGTATCACTTTTACTAAATTCGAGCCTCAGTGGGTTTCTGTCAACTTTTTGTAATTAAAACGCTGACGTATGTTGACGAAAGTAGTGTCAAACTGTTTGAATTCGTGTCTTTAATATCGCTGCGGAAATATTTAATTTCTGAACTGATTAACTTCGGAGCAATTAAAGCTAAACCAATATCAGGCTACGTTTTTAACATAGTATCTAACCCTTTTTTCATTACTTCTACTTCGGGCGCGGTAAACTCATAAGCCGCTCGACAGCAATTTATGAAATTCGTCTCAAATTGTAGGTAATTAGCCTGTTGAGGATATAGGCTATTTAGATAACTCAACTAAACCATAAAACACTGATTAATTGCAAAAAACGGATGGTAGCATACTATGCATGCGGTACAGCCTCCAGCATGCAGGGTAGAATAGTATCGCACACTATCTCCTCTCCTACTACTACTTGCGTATTACGCACCCTATGTATAGTCAAATCTCACGTGTGTTGAAATGTGTACACCGTATTTCCCGATTTAATTACCCCCCCCCCCCCCGGTATAATTCCCCATGGGGTTCGAGCCATTTGAAAAATAATTCCCCACCCCGGAATAATTCCCCACCCCGGTTTAATTCCCCATGGCAAATCGGAATTTGAAACAATAATTCCCCAGGGGAATTAAATCGGGAAATACGGTACATATCTCACATATGTTGAAATGTATAGTAATATTTCACGTGCGTTGAAATGTGTACATACATTTCTCGCATGTGTTGAAATGTGCATAGACATATCTGACATGTGTTGAAATGTGAATACATGCCTTTCAATACCTCTGCTGCTGAAATTGAAACCCTTTTTCACTTGCGTATATTATGTTGAAGGGTGTTGTTGTGTTGGAGGGTGTAGTCGTGAAGGAGAGGGACTGGGGCACTGGGAGGGGGAAAGGGGGAGCTGTGGAGGGTGTAGTTGTAAAGGAGGAGGACTGGGAAGCTGGGGGAGCTGCGGAGGGTGTAGTGGTAAAGGAAGGGGACTTGGGAAGCTGTGGTGGGTGTAGTGGTCAAAGAAAGGAAACGGGGTTGAGGAATGGGGAACAGGAACAGGGGTATATTACAATATTTAGGAAGCTGGCTAGCTGCCCTTGAGGTCTAGTTGTTTAACTATTTACATAGTGTATACCCATGCAACCAAAGGCATTTAAAGCCAAAAGGAGCCTAATTTAAGTTGAAAGTTTGCATGAATGGCATTACTGCTTACTGGTACGTTACTCATTTATAGTAATCATATTGTATACTGAAAACTCCAGCTAACTAAACTTGTTTTACTGGAATCATCTAGTCATTATTTTAACCCTTGCATTTTTTCCTCCTTAAGCCGGGCATTTTTCAGGTTATCCAATACTCTTTCGATTTTTTTAAATTTGAAGTGTAACGTTCAACGTCATAGCCTTCTACTCATACGTCTACTCAAGGAAGAAGAAGTTGAGTTGGGCGAAATAACTAAAAAATAACGGAGAAACTATCCTGAAGGTAATATTTTCAAAAGGGGCAGTTAATAATTTAGCAGTGCCTTGAGCAGTAATATTCTTCCTCTTCAAACATATTTTTAGAAAAATTGTGCTCTCAGTTGGTGGTCTAGCGGAGGGCTTTCTCTGCACAAATTTTTTCAGCTAAGCCATTAGTATGTCTTGAGGATGTAATGTAAAGTGCTCGTCTGATTTAGATATCAGTTAACTCCATAAAATATCTTAGTAGTTTGTGATAACTCTCCAACTTGTCTCTCAGTTATTTCGGCTCCTCCTTGCCTTTTCTGAAAAAGGGTAGATAGTAGTGCTGCTAAATTGTATAGGCTAGCTGCGTTATTACTTTTTACATGCTCAAACTTACTAATAATGATAATAATAATCTAGTAAAACAACTCCGGTCTTGGGCTGGCCTCCCCAACTTTCTCTACTTACTCTTTTAACTTAGCTCATATCAATGCTACAAAGGGTTAAGCGTATACAAAGGGTGCTGGCCTGATTTGAGGTTTATTTTAATCGTACAAAATGAAATAGGAGTGTGGAATCTGGAGATATGAAGCTGGATGGAAAGTGAAACGGAATGTATCTTGTACTTTATTATCTTGTGTTTTTACCCTTTGCCTTTTACATCATTTTCGAGTAGCCCTTGGCAAAAAATAATTGAACAACGACTAACATTACCTATGGAGTTATTTATCTATAGATGGTATTTTCTTTAATACTACACTATAATATTACATACAATGCATTATTTTTAGGTGATACGTAACTAATAATTACATCGGACCACAAATCTCAAGAAATCCTGGTTTAGTTACTCCATTGCATATTTTCTCCTTGATTGATGGGACCCCTTGCTCTGTTCAAAAGTACACGAAATAGAAGAAGCAATCGATCAATTACGATCGCACCACCCAAAGCGGTTACATTGTTGGTAAGTATAGGGTTGGTAATTAAACAGAGTGGGGCCACACGGTTTAATCTCGTTAAGAGCCAGCCGGCAGTTTTCCCAACATATATTAATGTGGCAATCATCTCTTTTAGATTCACTTTCACATTTGATACTTTCACATACTGTGTACTCTAGGCATATTGCCTGGTGTACTTTCCTTCCTATTGTTGGGCGAATCGCAATAAGATTTGCCCTTCTCGAACTCCTTTAATGAGGATTGTTGAGATTTTGCAAACATGGAGGGTAGCCAAAGCCTAGCTAACCAAAGTTTAAGAGCGTTGTTGTAAATATAAACCAGGAGGACGGGAGATTTTTAATTAAGAATCTCACTCATTCTGCACTATGCGTGTTTAGTGGAATAAGATGCTGTTGTTGTGCATAAAAACCCATTCCTAAAGCAAGCTGCTGAGGCGAAAGGTGCAACGCTAACAAGACACTGCTAAGGAATAATGTTTCAGGTTAAGTCTTAACTACCTCGTTGTAATCTTTATGCAGATGAACAGATATAGGGTGGAATTTGTAATTGGTTGTTTTAGTAAAGGAGCAGAAGACAAGTTAAAATTGAAATACTTGTTGTTACACAACACATACATTTTCTGCATAAACAGAGACATGTTTTATAAACCTCGAAGCAGCTACGTGAGCCCAGTCAATTTATGTGTCGGCGAAATTCGGAAGAAAAGTTGTTTTGAAGCTTTTTATGTGGAAAGCCGAGCCCCCTATGATTAACCATTGGGGAACACTCTATCACAAAGTAACCTCCATACTTTAATTCTTCAACAAAACCGGACCAATAATTGTTGAAAAGAACGCTTATATGCAGACGTGGAAGGACTCACGCAGAGACGGACAAAATTAGCAAAGAGCCTCGATTGACTTGGTTAAAACTTAAGGTTACAATTACCTCAACCTTCAGCGAACACCAGAATTACGGGATAAGAAACCAGGGTCTGGATAAAGGTTGTAGCGGTTGTTTTTGCATCTAAATTTCATACGTATCCGGTTCAGGCTTATGACAGATTTGATTTAGATAGGGTAAAGGTTAAATAGTACTCTATTTATGGTATTGTAAATGATATGACAGTTGCAGGCTTAGGACCAAAGTCTTATGAATAAACCATATGGTGTTATGGTTTTGTTCTTGGTAGTTTTAATCCACTCCAAATGAAAATAACATTTGTCCTTTGTAAAGCCATTTTTATTGAGTTATTTCTGAAAAACGTCGGATAAAAACCAATTGTATTCTTATCCTTTTTATTGTTTCTTCCATATCAAATTCAATAGCACAACATCTAATAATGCGTAGGTTTATTCTCTACTTTACTCCCTCTCCCGCAGTGAAGAAGATTTGTGAAAGCATTTTCATATTACGTAAGACGTGGACTCTTGAGTTTTTGTTGTCCGGGATGGGCAATATTGAGTTGACGAGATGAGACAGATAAGACGTTTAAGTGCTAGTCTCCATGTGCATTTCGACTACTCAACAAAACTCTTATGAAATATCGATTGACACCTCCAACCTCTCACTCTCGTTTTAATACTCTCCCTCCAAGGCACTCAACCAGTGACAACATAACACCATCACCCATATCAATCTATCTCCTTGTCGATATCCAATTATGAATGCATCTTTCCAGATAAAATCTTGTCTCCTCCGTGCTAGTATGGAAGTAATAGCAGTAATAGTAAATCCGTCCAAGCCACACACTCCTTTTAATAAAACTCGGAAAGAAATAAAGACCGAGACAGTGAAAATCTGATGCTGTTCTTTGAAGTAGAAAAATCCCCATAATATAACAAGAGTATGGATCTACAGATGGGAGAAAGCACGTCATAGAAAATAATCATGTGAGAAATAAGCATCATGCAGTACACAAACCATTAGATTGCATCAGATCGTATCACATCCTCCTTTCTTCGTGATCTTTATCTCTCTCAAACTTGTACTTTCCTTAGAGCTGGAGGACATAACATCCATCTGTCCTACGTTTCCTGCATCATAACATCACTTTCAACCAGACATCATATCGAGTTTAGATTTATTTTTGCAGAGCTTGGTCCACTCAAAATCTTCGGGAATCCAAATCAAACTCTTTTCAAAGTTGTTTTCTCGTGCACGTTACGTTTCTTCCTCCCTATTTCCTTTTCTCTTTTGATGTATTTATACTTACCAAGGTAAAAAAATATGGTCCAGTTCTTTTCATAGATCTCTGGACTATTTATTATCTATCTCCTCATATTTACCTCCTCTTGCAATGTAAAAGTACGGAACGGTACTACCAGTACACGTTCACAGAATTTGCTAAAAACGAGGATGCTTTGCAATAAGAAATAGTAATGAACCCAAATACAGACGGTTGTAAATATTTATTTGTGAAATATGAATGCATTGACCAGGCTTACTATCATAGTAAAATGTAATAAACGATCTTACCTGTCTGCATTTCTTAAAATGCCGCAGACGAAAGGGCAATCTATTAGGTGACGACAGAGATAGATTTGAGTTCGCGAACATCTCCCAACATCGCAAATCTTTCTGTCCTCAGTTTTTCTGGCTGCTGTAATTGTACAGTCTTGACATTCTTTTGGTTCTCCGGAATCAAAGTCCCTACACTCTTTTAATCTTTTTGCTAGTTTACTTTATTATTTAAAAAATATACTTTCATTTTCTAGTTTAATTTAACTTCAGTCCTAAGAAAAGCCATCGGTCTTTAAATGCAAGTTGGATCCAATGAGATCCACACGTCTCCCATTCTTGCCATGATTATATTGAGCGGTAGTTAGGATAAAGCTCTACTCATAAATTATAGAGCTCGGGAGGGGACTTCAGCGGTAGTAATTCTCACAACCAATACAAACTATCACGGAGTAGTAAACAACGAATATTAGGTTAATTATTACAATCGCCATATTTAAATCGGAGACTCCGAGATTGCAAATTTCTACTCTGTTGTAAGAAAGGATGCCAAACTTCTTGAAATATAATGATCAATAAATAAATGAAAGCAAATACTCCAAAAATAACTTAAATCTCCTCTAAATATAATAAAAATACTCCCACTTGATTTCCTCGTCTTCAAGAATTTGTCAGAAGATTTCTTGAATACCTATTTTTATCCTACTCAGTTTCTACATTTGAAAATATACAGTGAAAGTCTAGGATAAACTGGTTGGTTGGTCAAAAGGTGAAATTGGGCTGGTGAATTCCTATCTTTCCAATCATCCTCATCACAATGTCAAGCCCTCTAGTTTCTCTTGTACTGTGCCATTTTACTTCGGCTACGAACGCTGCTATCCACTTGCTATCAGGTTTCTCTTAATTCCCTTCGTTTCCCCCATAACTTACTCTGACTTGACCTAACTTAACTGACACGATTCTCTTGAGAATGAAGAGATATAGCTTTCTTCTAATAATACTAATACTGCTACGACTACTGGTACGCCTACCACTATATTCTATTGCTCAGACAGATTGATAGAGTAAAAGAAAGAACCCTACATCTTACAATCTCTTGGTAGGGGATCAGATTTTGGCAGGATTTAATTTAATTTCAGAGGAATCTTCCGTTTAATCCTTTGAGAATTCCTAGTCAAGGTCTTATCAAAGAAGAGCGTGTCAAGTTGGCAGTTTATAAGTGTACATAAATATAACTTGTAGTCAGAAAGAAGGAGGTTGAAGGTGTTGATTTTGCTGATGTAGAGGCAAAGATTGGATCCTTTGCTTGCTAAACTCATTGCAGTGCAGCAGTATTCGTACGATTCATTCTTTAGTTAAAATGATTAGGAGCTCTTTTCTCAAGACTTTAGAAGTGATGAAAAGGGCTTGCAAGTTTAGATTTCATCACGGTGCGGTGGCCGTCTGTATAATATTCATTACGTCGTATAACATTAGTAAAGTGATGAACTTTCCCGATTTAAAGTGGTAAAATAGTTTTACGTTTAAAGAAATAAGTTGAGGAGACAATGCATTTTAATTTTATATGATAGTATACATATAGATATGGAATATCATACAATTTATTATTCATTAATACCACTAAAATAATTAAATAACCACGGCACTCTGCAATTTCGTAAGACGGTAGTCTTAAACCTAGATCTTTAATTGCAATCTTGTCGTCAAAGTGAGTTTGGCGTACCCTAAAACCCGCTCCATATGACGCGTTTAATAAGTGAAACTTGCTGGAAAAAAAGGGTGCGACAGGCTAAACGAGGGCAACAATTAAATGAAACAAATGAATTTTATTTAGTAACTCAAATCTTAGTCATTTAAAGAACCGTTAAAATCAAATATACAAATTCGTGGCTGTTGCTAATAATTAGTTATCTTCTAGAAATTAAATTTTTCTGTTCTATCTATATCAAGAAAGTCATCAGGGTACTCTTCCAGAACCTGTAGATCACCTTCTCCCAATAATTGGTGTTGATCTTCGTGCAATGTTAGGGATTCTAATTCCAAACAATCCGTTACATTGTATAGTGCACTAGTCCGGTCTTTTTAAAACTATGCATTCTTTATAGTGTTCCCACTAACCGCTGCCCAAGCCTTAACTACAAAATGGCAAACAGTTGAACACAAAGGTATTTTCCCGTTTCTATTTCGGTAGGATTTTCTTCTTTTGAATGTTTTTGTTTTTGGTGATGGAAAAATAATGGAATTTGACTCAGTAGACATTATTGATTTATAATTGGTGACAGGCAAGCAGGTATAGGTAGTGCTGGGATGGGGATAAGAGACTGAAGGCTAGCAAGCTAGAAATAACATTAAGAAGGATATAGATAGCAATAATCGTTTCACTAACATAATCCATGCACCATACCATTATATATGCAGAAATTTGTATGCGACCACTAAGCCGGGTTGCGACCAATGAGTTGAAAATTTTGGGCTCCAATTATATGAGACAAATAAATGAGTGCGACTTATACGCGGATGAGACATATGGAGCGGGTTTTAGGGTACTTTAAAGGGACTGGTTAATCTGTTTCCTTATTAAGGTACACAGATTAATTATAGCATTTCCCTTGAGAATTATTCTTTCATCCACAGATAAAAAAAAATTCCGATGTTCTCCGCACAGGTTAAATCCGGCATTGGTAGAAGAAACTGACTGCATACTACATCATCAATTGTCATGTCATTTACAAAGTTTCAATTCATTACAAATCCCTATGATCCCAAAGCATTTCTCAGTACTAAAAATTAAACGGAAAACAACAAGCTCACTGTCACGAATATATGCTCCAGACAGCACAGTGTAGCTTTGAACTTTCACTCTACTTTCCTCATATCAAAATAACATTTATGGTTATCAAAGTGCCGGTTGTTAACATATCATAAAAAAGTGGATACGACTATGATACTCCTTAGGCTGTTCTCTCCCTCCGGTAAGAGAGAAAGAGGAATGCATGCAAAGTAAAAATATGTAAAAACTTTGTTAAAAACTGAAAGTCTTTCAGCAGGAAGTTGCAAAGAGTAGCAAGTGAAAGGGGAGAAAGCAGAGTGCTAAATTTCTCGGGGGGATTCTGAACTTTTTCTTTGCAACTGTAACGTAGGCGTAAGTGGAAATTAAGACAATGTAAAAGTTGGTCCTGGATGGGAAGGATATAAATCTGCATAATCATAAAAAGACGACAAGCACTTCACTCTATTACCTTATGTTATGTTACATTATTTTTACCCTTGTCTTACTTTTTCTGGCGCATTGTCAGCCGTTTTTATAGGCGTCACGCGTCCAACCCAGTCGATTTGGACCAAACTAATAATTTTATTGGAAAAGTAGAAAAATATTTTTCCGGCGATTGAATTACCGGATAGAGTTTTTGACACCCACGGGTCTTCAAACTGTCGATTTGGGCCAAATCATTTACATTTTTGTGATTTAAGTGGAAAAGTAGAAAAATATTTTTAAGGCTATTTAATTACCCGGTGGAGTGTGGTTTAGATCGTTGAGCAGGGAGGTTATAGTTCTTGTCTTGAGTAATCTGGTATTAAAATTAAACATTTGT
>JAQFZX010002779.1:0-16399 GCA_034682405.1 Hydroisotoma schaefferi | reverse complement strand
CATTTAAGATTCCACACTAAAGAGAAGTTGGTGGGTGGGGCTGAGAAAAAATGTAAAAAGTGTTCAGTAGTTTGTGCTAACCAAAGTAAATTACACCAGCATGTTCTTCGTGAACATTGGTTAAAAATGTATGAATGTACAATTTGTGGCTTCCAAATGCATTATAATAATCAATTAAAAAGACACATGGCTAGTAAGCACTCCACCCTTCGACCATTTGAGTGTTCCACATGTCCAGCCACATTTAAATTGCTCAGAACTCTACAAAATCACATTAAAGTTGTTCACTTTGGGATGAAGGATTATAATTGCGATAAATGCAGTAAAATGTTCCCCACTTCAACCGAACTTAAATACCATGTACGGTCCGTGCATTGTTTAATTAAGCCATTTCCCTGTACAATTTGCGATAGTCGATGTCGTAGCAAAACCGGCCTTGAACTACACATGAATAGCCAACACAAACCGAAGGGTTATTCCTGCTATTTTTGTTCACGAGAATTCTCCACGTTGAAAGGATGTCATGATCATTTGTCCACTCACACAATGGAGAGACCTTACAAGTGCCATTTAAATGTTAAAGATAATAAAGGGAAGATAAAGCCATGCAGATATGCTTCATCCGACAACCGACAATTAAAAGTTCATATTCAAGCTGTCCATGAGGGTTATCGGATTCAGTGTTCTTTATGCAGTCACAAAACTACCACCAAAAGTTCATTATTCCAACATTTTAAACGAATGCATTTCACGAGAAAGGACTGTTAAATGTGACAAGTGTGAAAGAAGGTTTTTATATCTTTAGAGTTGAGAAATCACGAGTGCAAACCTATAGATAATCTGTTAACGTTTCGACAACTAAAAAAGCCCATATTTCCTGGCTTAATTTGCCGGACAACCAGAGTAATCTTTCCAACAGAAGAAAGTTTGAGGATTCACATGGAAGAATGTCATCCTGAACAATCCTTCCGATGTTATTTCTGCTCTAAACAGTAAACACTTTAATCATAAGGAAATGTTTGAAGGGCATGTCCGAACGGAACATACGATGGAGAAAGTGATAAGATGCAATATCTGCTGTCTGGAATTTCTCACGGACATGTCATTACGTCGACACAGACAGGCCGATAAGCACAACAGGGCCAGAGTTGAACGGAATAGAATTAGAAATAAGAATTAGAACCAGGATTTCTCCACTTAGTTTGTAGGAATATTCTCTGGTGAATATATATTAGAAAGCATTTAATTTATTATAATATTTCAAGGGGAATGTATATATTCTGAACTTTGGTTGATGATAAGCCAAGAGGAATAAACTGGTTTTGTTTTTAGAAGAATGCAGGAAATAAAATATATAAAGGTATCCTTGAGCTACTAACTCTGTTTGTTAAAGACTAACTCGGACCTTTATATTATAAGCCAACATGACTATACTAAATCCTAATCCTAGTCACTATAGATATTACACAGTTTATAAATATCTTTATCCTTCTTTTTCAAGTTATAGTGGCTGTATTCTAGCTCTAAGTGAACCTTTCTCTCCAGTTCACAACCAGTCCAAGAATAAGTCTTCAACAGGCTGAACATTCTAGCTCGAAAAAATATAACCATTCCTTCTGAAATTACTGGGTTGCTTGTGTCCCAAGCATAAACATTTACGGTTTATTAACAACTGAAACTGTAAATAAAACTGGGACAGTAGACAATTAAATGAAGGGCTGGGTACAATGCTTCTCCTTGATATTCCTGCAGTTAATAAAAAACTTGGTAAACTCCACACTCTAAAAAGTCGTAGTTAGCTACTTTTGTGGCTGAGTTAAATAGTTTGTCCGATTTCGCCTTTCATATTCAATGTAAGCAGAAGACCCACGAACGATTGGAAAAATGTACAAAACATGTTGACCTTTGCTAGTTCCCACGGTCATAAAGAGAGACATCCTGTACCCTGTATCGGAAAAGGTCAATCAGTGTCCAATGAACTAAAACATCTCAAAGGTCAAGTAATTAATGTCCATGACTTGAAAAAATACAAGCGTGATAAAACCAGACGGAAGAAGTTTGTTTTGTAAAGTTTGTAAAATAAAATGGGGGACTTTGCCAAGCCGGATTTAAACAAAAATTTACGAATTCATTCGAAGAATAGGAAAGGAGTGTCCTGCTACTTTTGTAAGAAGGTTTACACGACTACATTTAACATCCATGTGCATTTAAAACTTCACACAAACGAGATTTTGGTGGCTGAGGCACAGAAAAAATGTAGACAGTGTTCAGAAGTTTGTGCTAATAAAAATGAATTGCGGAAACATGTCCGTCGCGTACACGGACTGCCACGACCACATGAATGCAACATTTGCGGCTTCAAAGCTGAATTGAACAGTCAACTAAAACTGCATCTGGTTAAGCATTCCAACCCTCGACCCTTCCAATGCTCCAAATGCCCAGACACCTTCACAGAATCTTCAAATTTAAGGAAACATGTACTAAATGTTCATTTTAGGCTGAAGGAGCATGCTTGTGGCGAGTGTCCTAAAATGTTCGGAACTACAATAGAGCTAAAAGGCCATGTACAATCGAAACATGTTCTGATCAAACCCTTTCCATGTACAGTTTGTGGTAGCCGATATGGTAGAAAAGACTCCCTTAAGACTCACGTCCAGATAAAGCACAAACCCAAGGGTTATCAGTGTTATTTTTGCTTCCGACCATTCTCCAGGTACTCTGAATATGAACCACACTTGTACACTCATACGAAGGAGAAACATTTAAAGTGTCATTTAGATATTGAAGGGAAACCTTGTAGATTCACATCGTCTTCTAAACATCCACTAAAATGTCACATGCGGGTTGTGCACGAGGGTGTTCAGTTGCAGTGTTCTTTATGCAATTACAAGGCCACGACAAGAAATGCCTTGTATTCCCATATTACAAAAATGCATAGCCAAAAACGACCAGAAAAATGTACAGAATGTTTATTGACCTTTGCCAGCTCAGCAGAAATGAGAGGTCATATGAGGAGATGTCACTCTACACCAGAAAAGGTCAAGTGTCTCCAATGTCCTAAATTATTTAGCAGCAAATACCATCTCAAAACTCATGTAATAAATGTTCATGGCGTGGATGCTTTTGAGTGTGACAAATGCAACTTCAAAACTGTTACAAGCCTCAGATTGAAGAACCATTCAAGAATTCATGGAAAAAATAGAGAGAGGAAGTTTGTTTGTGAAATTGGTAAAAAGGGTTTCTATACTCATCAATATTACAAGAAACATTTAGAGATTCACAAGAAGGATAGACGAAAATGGGCTTGTTACTTTTGTCCAAATGTTTACAAAGACACGAGTGGACTGTATGACCATTTAAGATTCCACACTAAGGAGAAGTTGCTGTTGCTGGGTAGGGCTGAGAAAAAATGTAAAAAGTGTTTCGCAGTTTTTGCTAACAAGAGTAAATTACAACAACATGTTCGTCGAGAACATTGCAAAGAACGGCCATATGAATGTACAATTTGTGGGTTCAAAATGCATTATAATTGTCAATTAAAATATCACATGGCTACTAAGCACTCCACCCTTCGACCATTCGAGTGTTCCACATGTCCAGCCACCTTTAACTTGCTCACAACTCTACAAAATCACATTAAAGTCGTTCACTTTGGGGTGAAGGATTATAATTGCGATAAATGCACTAAAATGTTCCCCACTTCAACCAAACTTAAATACCATTTACGGGTCGTGCATTCTTCAATCAAACCCTTTCACTGCACAATTTGTGATAATCGATATCGTACCAAAGGTGGCCTTAAATTACATAGAATGAGTGCACATCAACCGAAGGGTTATTCCTGCTATTTTTGTTCACGAGAATTCTCCACGTTGAAAGGATGTCACTATCACTTGTCCACTCACACAAAGGAAAGACCTTACAAGTGCCATTTAAATGTTGAATATAAAAAAGGGAAGATAATGCCATGCAGATATGCTTCCTCTGAGAACCGACTAGTAAAACGTCATATTCAAGCTGTCCATGAGAGTTATCGGATTCCGTGTCCTTTATGCAGTTACAAAACTACCACAAGAAGATCAATGTTCCAACATATTACCAGAGTTCATACACGAGAGAAACACATAAAGTGTGACAAGTGTGGAAGAAGGTTTTACTATCCGACCGAGTTGAGAAATCACAAGTGTCGACCTACCGATAATCTGGCCTGGAAAAGTAAAAACCCCAATATTTCCATGTTTAAAAACCAGAGTGACCTTTCGAACGGAACAGAACTTGAGGATTCACGTGGAAGAATGTCATCCTGAACAATCCTTCCGATGCTTTTTCTGCTCGAGACATTTTAATCTTAAGGAGAGGTTCGAAAGTCACATCCGAATGAAGCATACTATGGAGAAAGTGCACGTATCGGGAATGCAGATCTAAGCCGTTTTGCTGTGCAAGGGGGTAATAGCGGAACCCTTACCGAAATGGTTTTATTTATTACAATATTTTGAAGGGAATGTATTTATATTGTGAATGGGGATTGATCATTAAGCCGAGAGAAATACAATATTTTTGTTTTTAGGAAGTAAGATAAATAAAGGTATCTTTGTTTACTCCCGTTGTTTTATTTTACTCACCCGTTTGATTACATGATAACCTTCATCTTCCAGTCTGTATCGGTTGCTTCTGTTAAAAATAAGTTGAATATCTTTAATAAAAAGATAAGAATGTCAGGTACAAAACTAGCATAAGAAAGAAGAGGCCATCATGTATGCTAGTCGGATAAGCCCATATAGAATATGGAATAAGGATTAGCTAGACAGAGTCTTGCCCTCAGCACGTGTGCTATAGTGTATGGGTAGTTGTAGCAGAAGTAGAGAAGAGTTAATAAGTAAATCAGATATACTTACAATTTGGACACACGTCTTTTTTAGTTAGGGGGCCCTTTGACCCTTTTTGGGGACCCTTTCAGTACCGCTGGACCCTTTTCGCTTCTTTCATTGGATTTTACACACACACACACACACAAACGAACATCCGGAAAATAAACTCGAACTGAGTTTTATTTATATGG
This sequence comes from Hydroisotoma schaefferi, assembly GCA_034682405.1. Classification (NCBI taxonomy): domain Eukaryota; kingdom Metazoa; phylum Arthropoda; class Collembola; order Entomobryomorpha; family Isotomidae; genus Hydroisotoma; species Hydroisotoma schaefferi. Next base: position 11,340 of record JAQFZX010002779.1, on the reverse strand, counting down.
ATGATTGGAATTAGTTTAAATAAAACTACAATATTTTATGAAGATAGTATCCCAGAGCTTGGATGTTGAGGTTCTGGGCCGTTGTTGAGTTGAGAAAATGAATGTAGATTTTACGTGGAAAGCTTGTACACGAAATCTCTGGAACTTATGCTAGACAATGACAATTCCCTGTTCTCCATGAGGTGAACCGTTGAATACTGGAATATTCTTTCCTAAATGCTCCCTATTTTTCTATAATGAATGAACCATCATTCGTCTAATAATTGTACCGATGCTTAAAAGGGGATACAAAAAGTGATTAAGCTACAGAATAAAACAAAAAGAGTAAACAAGGCTTTAAAAAATCAATAGTAATTTATTTCCTTACTTTTATTCTCCTAAATATATAGTTCAGTTTGTTTTATGGTGCAATCGATTATAAATAAAAATGATCCTCAACTCTCTCTCTCTCTCTTCCAATATTTCTAGGTTTTGTTTAAATAAATTGTGAGAAGTCCTCTTGGAGCTTGTGTACTCCTCCACTTTTTTAACCTTTTGAGGTCATATATTGCATTTTGCATCTGTGCACTTTCTCAATTGTATGCTGCCTTCGAATGTGTTAAACATCCCCTTATCATTGAACAGTTTCGAACAGAAATAGCATCGGAATCCTTATTCAGGAGGAAATCCTTCTCTTCAAGTCTGCATTATTGTAAAACTGTTGTCCACATTTTAAATGGCTCTCCAGTGTATGGTTTTGGTAATATGTGCAAACAAAGCCTTTCTTGTATGGTAGTTTTGTAACTGAATAAAGAACACGGAAACCGATACATTTTAATTCTTTTATCTTCCATTAAATGTTTTATTTCTCTCTAATTATATGAAAAACGTTATTTTATAAATAACGTCGTCTGTCTCCTCGTATTGAGTTAATTTCCAGGATTAGGAGTAACTTCTCGGGAACAATCCAAGTCCAACTAGGTAATTATTGTTTCTTCCCCCACTTCTTGTGACCTTTATGCTTATCCGCGTGTATGAGTTGACGTAAGGAGATCTCTGTGAAAAAGTCCACACAGCAGATATTGCATTTTGCATCTTCTCGCTTTCTCCATCGTATGTTCCTTTCCAATGTGGTTCTTGAACCTCCCTTTATCATTAAACTGTTTTGAGCAGAAATAGCATCAGAATGTTTTTTTATGATGAAATCCTTCCGCATGAATCTTCAGTCTTGCCTCTGTTGAAAAGGAAAATGTTGAAATAGGTAGGGGAAGTATTTGTAACGGATCCAACCTGCTCGGCCCTTCCCTCGGCTACGTTACTATTGTGCTCTTCTTATGCCAAAATTGTAAATCTGTAAACTTACCTCAACAAAGGAGTTATTTTTAAAAGTTGAGTTGACTGACTGAATATTAATACTATTTCTGTTTTCAGATATTTAAGAAGGAAGTAAAGTAATTAATGCGTAATGCTTTTTCAAAGTAAGGGATGCTTTTTTTAAATTAAAATATTAGTAGCCCCTCCCGAATAGTGGTCCCCTCAAAAAAGTCAAAAATTAAATAGTGGCCCTGGCCTGTATTCGAGGATATACGGTACATGTGCATGGTGAATAGGGCTAAAGTCACCATTTATTTAGTGAATATTTGCTAGGGAATATTTTATATAAATGCCGCAGCCGAATCCATGAAGGATCTTATGCTAATCCGTCTTTTAAAAGTAGAACTGGATTATATTCTAATGTCAATCGATGAATCTATTTTGAACTCGCCCTATTTTTGTGCTTACACCCTTCTGTCTGTCTAAGTATTGTTCAGATACCTAAAAGGGATTGCAAAACAGCGGACTACAACATCATAGACAAACATAGGGATTTAGTAGTTATATAATAATAAAACGAAATTAAGTAAATAAGGTTTAATAAAATCAAAATTCCTTTATTTAAATTCTTCTTATTTCCTAAAAATAGTTTTCTTTGCTTCAGTATTCAACCCTACTACTTACATGCATTAAAAACTGAATTATCATCCTCTCTCTCGTCAAACTACTCTGGTTTTGTTGAATTAAATATAGATTATTTATGAGGGTTATCGGATTATCATGGAAGGTCTGTTGTGATTCCTCCTCTACTTGCAGTAACCTAATGCTGATCCCTCAGTCTGTGGACATTTAATGAGAAATCCGAGAAGAATTCCAAACCGCAGATATTACATCTTTTAACTTTCTCCATCGTGTGCTCCTTCCGGATGTGACTGTCGTAGAAACATTTATAATTAAACTGCATTGAGCAGAAATAGCATCGGAAGGATATTTGGGGATGATATTCTTCCATATGAATCCTCAACCTCTGTTCATTTGGAAAGGTCACTCGGGTCGAGCGACAAATCAAACAGGGAAATATTGATCTTGTTTGGTCTACTTTTAGGAGATTATCAATAGGTCGACACTCATGCTTTCTCAACTCTTTATTGTTGTAAAACATTCTGCCACACTTGACACATTTAATTGGCCTCTCTTGTGTATGGATTCTGGTAATATGAGCAAACAATGCCTCTCTTGAGGTAGTTTTGTAACCGCATAAAGAACATTGAACCCGAACACCTTCGTGCACAACCCGGATGTGATAGTTTAGTCCTTGTTTGTCGGAGGATACAAAACTGCAAGGTTTCCTTAAAATATTTAAACCACACTTGAACCATTTCTCCTTTGTGTGTGTGTACAAATGATCAAGAACATTACTAAACCGGCGGATTTCTCTCAAACAAAAATAGCTTTGATAACCCGTATTGTGTTCATGCCTTTCCCCTATATGAGTTCTAAGGCTGCCTTTCGTACCATATCGTACACCGCAAATCCCACAAGGAAAAGGTTTGATAAGAAAGTGCATAGATTGAACATGGTTTTTAAGAAAGCCCAAACTTGAGAACCTTTTAGGGCATTTATCGCAATTATATTCTCTCAATCCAAAATGAACATTTTTAAAAGTTCCAAAGAGTTTGAAAGTGTGTGGACACTCTGAACATTGGAAAGGTCGAAGGTCGGAGTGCGTCAGCAAATGATCTTTTAATTGAGCCTTACTCTCAACTTTATAATTGCAAATGTCACATTCATATGGACGGTTCATTCCATGTGTACTGCGGATATGTTTTCTCAAATCATTATCAGTAAAACAAACCGACTGGCACTGTTTACATTTCTTCTCTGCCTTCCCAACGACCAGTTCTTTTGTGTGAAGTGGTAAATGGAGGTAGATTCCTCGTCCTGTCTTGTAAACCTTTGGACAAAAGTAGCAGGCCCATTGTCGTCTATCCTTATTGTGGATCACTGAATGTTCTTTCAAATCAGGATTAGATAAGAATCCCTTCTTACAAATTCCACAGACAAACCTCCTCTTTCGATTTTTCTCGTGAGTTCTGGAATGGTTCTGTAAGCCAGACATGCTAAGAGTTCTAAAATTGCATTTATCACACTCGTATTTTTTCAGACCATGGACAGTTCTAACATGCTGTCGGAGCTAGTGGTTATTTCTTAATGTTTTAGCACATTGGGGACACTTGACCCTTTCCGAGCTTACAGAGTGACGTATCTTTTTATGACAACGGAGATCTCGTGTGCCAAAAAAGGTCAATTTACATTCTGCACATTTTTCTGGTCGTTCTTTGCTATGGATTTTGGTAATATGGGAATACAAGTTATTTCTTGTGGTGGCTTTGTAACTGCATAAAGAACACTGAAGATGATAACCCTCGTGCGTAGCCTGCATATGATATTGTAGGGAGAGCTTGTTAGAAGCTGCATAGTGACAAGGTTTCCCTTCAATATTTAAATTACACTTCAAGTGTCTCTCCTTCGTATGAGTGTACAAGTGATTTGTAATTCCAGAGTACCTGGAAAATTGTCTTGGGCAAAAATAGCACTGATAACCCTTCGGTTCGTGGCTCAGTTTTGTATGAATTTCAAGACTGCTTTTAGTAGGATATCCCTTTCCGCAAATTGTACACGGAAAGGGCTTAATCAACACATGTTTAGACTGTACATGGTTATGCAGGCGGGATTGAGTCGAGAACATTTTAGGACAGAACTCACAAGTATACTCTCTCAATCCAAAATGAACATTTTGAACATGTTGCCTTAAATTTCCAACCTCTGTAAAAGTGTTGAGGCATTTGGAACAGTTGAACCGGGCCCTGTCCGATTTAATGTGGAATTTAACATTATGACGGTGGAGATTAGTGGAATTGGCAAAAGTCATTGAACATTGGGACATTTCTCAGGTCGTTCAATCGTATGTTTTATTCGCATATGTTCTCCTAAAACAAACCAACCTTTTTAAGGCAACCACAAAAATAACAAACTAGAACCATTTTGAGAGTATCTTGATTCTTGACCGATGCTTTATATCAACTGCACACGAATTGTAGCTTGAGTGTACATTTAATTATCCACGGTCCCAGTTTTAATTGGAGTTCTTCTAACTGTTTTTAATGAACTGTGGGGATTTTGTGGCTACGTGATTCGGCCACAAGCAACTCAAGAAGTTCAAGGAAGGATGATAATGTTGCTCTAGGTCTTGAGGCTGTTCTATAGTTTGAGGTATAATCTTATAGATACTTAAAATTACCTTTATTTTGTTTTTAACTGATATGCACTATGCAAAGACAGACATGTATTTAAACATTAGAATAGTAACTTGGCATACAATATAACAGAAATAAGGGAAACGTAGTAAGGAAAGGAGGATCCATCCTCCTCACTTTACTAACTCACAGAGAAGTTACTCATTATCTTGAAATTAACTTAATATTTTTATACTTGGTCATTGCATTTTATTCTAATCAGTTATCTCCCTTTCTTCGTATGATAAATAACATAGCAAATATAATTTTAAAATGGAAAGGTGGTGAGGCATGAGGGGGGGGGGTTATTTCGGGAAATAAGGTGTACAATGGTTAATAATGTGAATGTAGATAAGCTTCCCTGCTAGTCATTACCTATCTGATGTACTCTCTATTAATATCAACCCGGAAACGTTGGCAGTTGGATTCCCGTCTTCCACCATTTACGTTTGTCCTTTGACTTTGGGTCAAACCCTAAAATGTACGAGTGGATTGTCGTCGTATTTATGTCCTTTTTGGATAAGAACTAGGTTGTTGTTGAATAAATGTAAGTTTACGTAGACTTTTAATGAAGGTTCTTAACCCATTTGTTATTTGTAGAGAAGGGATGGAAAAGGACGTCCGTTGGTATCCCTACTACTGGAATAATATAACTATCAAGATGGATGGTAGTTGACCATGGTTTATGCATTCTACTTTTACGTGAACTTGAAGTAAACCAGCTTTTATCTCAAGACCGACACTACTGAACTGGAGGTTTACACTACATTCTAAGAACTTAGTTTACCTTATTTATGCGTAGGCTAAACTTTTATTATTCCTTATTGGAGGAGCATCTTAGTATTTTTTTGGCCAAGTCTGTGTACGTTTGTATTATGGATAGGTAGGTAAGATAGGTAAGAACCTTTCTCTCCAACTCAAAGAATAAGGGCAATTCATAGCATGTAGAATATTCTACCTCGAACAGCAACATCAACATTCTCATCATTCCTTGGAATTCTTGAGTAGCTTGTGCTCAAATCTTGTTAACGAATAGAAATATTTACTCCAATTAGAACTCAAATTAAAACAAGAACCTTGGAATGAATCCTCCCTGAAATGTCAACTAAAACATCACGTTCGGGTTATGCATGAGGGTTATCCGTTTCCCTGTTCTTTATACAGTTACAAAAAAACTACTACAAGGAAGGCTTTGTTTGCTCAAATTAATTACCAGAATCCATACACTGGAGAGCCCTATAAAGTGTGGTTTACAATAATACAGACTTCAAAAAGCGTGTTGATATTTCCGTGTTTACTTTGTCCTGCAACAGGTTAAGGATTAATAGGGAAGGATTTCCTCCTGAATAAGGATTCCAATCCTATTTCTGTTGGAAACTGTACAATGATAAGGGGATGGTTTACAGCCACATTCAAAGGAAGCATACGATGGAGAAAGTGCACACATGCAAAATGCAATATGTGCTGTATGGATTTTTCCACTGGGCCCTCATTAAGTCGACACAGATGGACGGATAAGCCTCAAAATGTTAAAGAAGTGGAGGAAACCACAAGAATTAGCTCCAAGAGGACTTCTCACAATTTATTTAAACAAAACCTAGAAATATTGGAAGAGAGAGAGAGTTGAGGATCATTTTTATTTATAAATTATAAAACAAAGCTAACTATATTTAGGAGAAGAAAAATAATTAAATAAATTACTATTGATTTTATTAAACCTAACATTTACTCTATTTATTACTAAACAATTTTTGTTTTATTATGTAGCTTATCACTGATTTTGTATCTGAAGTTGTAGTTTGAAACCCCTTTTACAATTATTAGACTGATGGATGGTTCATTATAGAAAAATAGGCAGCATTTAGGGAAGAAGATTATATTATTCAACGATTCACCCTATGGAAAACTAGGGAATTGTCTAACATAAGTTCTAGAGATTTCGTGTACAAGCTCAGATACGCTGAATTATCCCTCAATAATTAAGTGCAACTTTCCGCATAAAATCTCCCAGCACCTCAAGATCCAATCTTTGGGAAGCTATCTAATTAAAATATTGTAGTTCTATTTAAACTAATTCCAATCTAAATCATATTACATGATGGCCTCTTCTTTCTTACCCTAGTTTTGTACACGATATTCTAATCATTTTATTTAAAATGTTCAACTGGTTTTGAACCGACAACAAAAGCAACCGATACAGACTGGAAGATGAAGGTAATCATAATCAAAAGAATGAAAAAATAAAACAACGGGAGTAAACAAAGATACCTTTATTTACCTTACTTCCGGCATTCTCCTAAAAACAAAAATATTTAACTTGTCTCCGTTAATGAACAATATATATACATTCCCTTTGAAATATTATAATAAATAAAAGTATTTCTAATATTATGTCTCCCGAAAGAATAATCCTACAACCTACAACCTAAAGTGGAGGAATTCTAGTACTAATTCTTCTTTCTTCCTCAATTTCCTTCAACTCTGGCCATGTGCTTATCCGTCTTTCTGTGTCCACGTAATGAGATCTCCATGAAAAAGTCCATGCGGCACATCCTGCATCTTTCACTTTCTCCATAGTTGATAGTATGCTTCATTCGGATGTGACTTTCGAACCTCTCCTTATGATTAAAATGTCTCGAGCATAAATAGCATCGGAAGGATTGTTCAGGATGAAATTCGTCCATATGAATCCTCAAACTTTCTTCTGTTGGAAAGATTACTCTGGTTGTCTGGCAAATTAAACATAGAAATATTGGCGTTTTTATGCTTGTCCAAATGTTTCCAGAATATCCATAGATCAACACTTGTGAATTCTTAACTCTACAAGATATGAGGCTACAGTCCACTGGTTTCTTTATAAACATCTGGACAAAAGTAACAAACCCATTTTTGTCTATCCTCCTTGTCGATTTCTAAATGTTTCTTGTAATAATGAAGAGTCGAGAAACCCTTTTTTCAAATTTCACAACCAAATTTTCTGGCTCTGTTTTTTAAATAAATTCTTGAATGGTTCTTCAATTTGAGGCTCGTAACAGTTTTGTAGTTGCATTCGTCACACTCGAAAGTATCCACTCCATGAACAGTTTTAACATGAGTTCTGAGACTGCATTTGTTACTAAATGATTTAGAACATTGGAGACACTTGACCTTTTCTGGTGTAGAGTGACGGCTCCTTATATGACCTCTCAGTTCTGCAAAGCTGGAAAATGTCAATAAACATTCTGCACATTTTTCTGGTCGTTTTTGCTTGTGCATTTTGGTAATATGGGCAAACAGTGTCTTTCTTGTTGTTGAATTGTAACTGCATAAAGAACACTAAAGCTGACGACCCTCGTGGACAACCCGCATGTGACATTTTAGTGGACGTTTAGTGGACGATGTGAATCTACAAGGTTTCCCTTCAACATTTAAATGACACTTCAAGGGTCTCTCCTTCGTGTGAGTGTACAGGTGAATTTCAGAGTCAGAGTACCTGGAGAATTGTCGGAAGCAAAAATAACACTGATAACCCTTTGGTTTGTGCTTCAGCTGGACGTGAGTGTTAAGGACACCTTTTCTACCATATCGGTTACCGCAAACTGTGCATGGAAACGGCTTGATCAGAACATGTTTCGATTGTTCATGGTATTTTAGGTCTGCTGAACTTGCGAACATTTTAGGACACTCGCCACAAGTGTACTCCCTCAGCCTAAAATGAACATTTAGTACATGTCTCCTTAAATTTCCAGACTGTGTGAAGGTGTCTGGGCATTTGGAACATTGGAAGGGTCGAGGATTGGAATGCTTAACCAGATGAAGTTTTAGTTGACTGTTTAATTGAGCTTTGAAACCACAAATGTTGCATTCATGTGGTCGTGGCAGTCCGTGTACACGACGGACATGTTTCCGCAATTCATTTTTATTAGCACAAACTTCTGAACACTGTCTACATTTTTTCTGTGCCTCACCCACCAACATCTCCTTCGTGTGAAGTTTCAAATGCAGATTGAGTATGCTTGTGGACGTGTAAACATTCTTACAAAAGTAGCAGGACGCTCGTTTTCTATTCTTGGAATGAATTCGTAAATTTGTTTAAATCCGGCTTGGCAAAGCACCCCATTTTACAAACTTTACAAAACAAACTTCTTCCGTCTGGTTTTATCACGCTTGTATTTTTTCAAGTCATGGAAATTAATTACTTGACCTTTGAGATCTTTTAGTTCATTGGAGACACTGATTGACCTTTTCCGATACAGGGTACATGATGTCTCTCTTTATGACCGTGGGCACTAGCAAAGGTCAACATGTTTTGTACATTTTTCCAATCGTTCGTGGGTCTTCTGCTTACATTGAATATGAAAGGCGAAATCGGACAAACTATTTAACACAGCCACAAAAGTAACTAACTACGACTTTTTCGAGTGTAGACTTTACTGGAGACGCATTATACCCAGCACTTGATTGAATTGTCTACTGTCCCAGTTTTTTTACAGTTTCAGTTGTTAATAAACCAGAAATGTTTATACTTGGGATACACAAGCAACCCAGTAATTTCAGAAGGAATGGTTATATTTTTTCGAGCTAGAATGTTCAGCCTGTTGAAAGATTTATTCTTGGACTGGTTGTGAACTGGAGAGTAAGGTTCATACTTAATACAGCCAATATAACTTGAAAAAGAAGGATAAGATATTTATAAACTGTGTAATATCTATAGTGACTAGGATTAGGATTTGGTATTAGTCATGTTGGCTTATAATATAAAGGTCGGAGTCAGTCTTAATTACAAAAAAAATCGTTTGCTCCAATTCCCTTCAAGATAAGATACGGGATTGTCTGGAATAGCGTCCCGGGACAGTAATACATTTTATGCTCTTTTTGAGAAGGGTACAGTGTTTGGGAGGGGCTACTAATATTTTAATTTAAATAGACATTTAATACAATATAAAATACTTGGCTGCTTAAATAAATAGTATAGGCTTTATTCGCTTTATTATTCGGGATGGGCTATTACCGTATTTACCGTTTTAATTCCTCCCCCGAAATAATTGCCCCTCCGGTTTAATTCCCCTTACCTTTCCATGTTTCAACTCCTATCTTGTCCACGTTAATAAAATTTCTAATTTTTCCTTCAAAGTAATAAAGCCTCCTGAGAATTAAATCAGGAAATACGGTATTCGACTCGAGAGGGGCTACAATTTAGGAGGGGATACTATTAATTGGTTTCAAACTTGAAAGGGGGGCTACTATTCGAAATGGGACTTCTATTTGAGGGAAGACACTATTCCAGAGAATAAACTATTAAAAACCCTTCACCATAACACAAGCCATGTGGTTTTAGAATGGTTATTGTGGTTTAGTGGATGCATTTTTAATATTTTTATCCAGTTTAAACTTGATTCCCATAAAACATTACTGACTCTCGACAAATGGCGAAGAGTAGTCAAAAATTATTACGCAGTTTACTTTATTATTTTAATTATTTATTTTACTTCCTCCATTCTTCTAAAAACAAAAGCAGTTTATTCCTCTTCGCTTATCATCAACCAAAATTCAAAATATATACATTCCCTTTGAAATAAATTAAATGCTTTCTAATATATGTTTCTCCAGAGAATATTCCTACAAATTAAGTGGATAAATCCAGGTTCTAATTCTTATTTCTTCTTCTATTCCCTTCAACACTGGCCCTGTGCTTATCGGCCTGTCTGTGTCGACGTAATGACATGTCCGTGAGAAATTCCAAACAGCAGATATTGCATCTTATCACTTTCTCCATCGTATGTTCCCTTCGGACATGCCCTTCAAACATCTCCTTATGATTAAAATGTCTCGTGCAGAAATAGCATCGGAAGGATTGTTCAGAATGACATTCTTCCACGTGAATCCTCAAAGTATTTTTCGTTTGAAAGATCACTCTGGTTGTCCGGCAAATTAAGCATGGAAATATGGGCTTTTTTAGTTGCCGAAACTTTAGCAGATTATCTATAGGTTCGCACTCGTGATTTCTCAACTCTACAAGATATAAAAACCTTTTTTCACACTTGACACATTTTATGTGCCTCTCTCGTGTATGCATTCGCCTTATATGTTGGAATAATGAACTTTTGGTGGTAGTTTTGTGACTGCATAAAGAACACTGAATCCGATAACCCTCATGGACAGCTTGAATATGACGTTTTACTTGTCTTTTCTCGGAGGAAGCATATCTACAAGGCATTATCTTCCCTTTTTTGTCAACATTTAAATGGCATTTGAAAGGTCTCTCCATTGTATGAGTGGCCAAATGTTCATGACATCCTTTCAACGTGGAGAATTCTCGTGAACAAAAATAGCAGGAATAACCCTTGGGTTGATGTGCACTCATTCTATGTAATTCAAGGCCGGTTTTGGTACGGTATCGATTATCGCAAATTGTACAGGGAAATGGCTTAATTAAACAATGCACGGCTCGTACATGGTATTTCAGTTGGATTGCAGTCCGGAACATTTTAGTGCATTTATCGCAACCATAATCCTTCACCCCAAAGTGAACAACTTGAATGTGACTTTGCAAACTTCTAACCAAGTTGAAGGTGGCTGGACAGATGGAACATTCGAATGGTCGAAGGGTGGAGTGTTTAGTAGCCATGTGATATTTTAATTGATAATTATAATCCATTTTGAAGCCACAAATCGTACATTCATAAGGTTTTAAACAATGTTCACGAAGAACATGTTGGTGTAATTTACTTTTGTTGGCACAAACTACTGAACACTTTTTACATTTTTTCTC
>JAQFZX010002778.1:0-16422 GCA_034682405.1 Hydroisotoma schaefferi | reverse complement strand
ATACTTTTGACATAGAAGAAATGTTTTTCTCCCACATCAACCCATTTGAGATCAAAGAGGCGTATTCCAATATGCCTGTTTCGACGGGCATAGCTTAGCATAGGGGAGCAACCAAATAATGTAGTAGGGATAGCTTTAGAGTGCACAAGGAAGGAGGTTGTATTTCAAGATATTACTGCCCGTGATATTATAGGTTATATTTTAAGCCGCTGAGCTGGCAGTCTAGTTGGTAATTTGTATGTTCAAGGTTAAGACTGTTTTTTAGGGATAGTTCTGGGTACTTTTTACTAAGGGAACTCAAGTGAACTTTACATTGATTGGCTAAAAGAGAGACGCCAAGGGTGACTCAGAAAAGTGGGAGTTGGAGCAATAGTTTTTTAGATCAGAATTAGGAGGAAATAAGTTGTGTAAAAAAGTCGTATTCTAGAGATATCCAAGAGAGGACAACTAAGAAAGTTGCTCCTAATATCGATTAATATTTTGATTTGAAACTTACCTGATTTTAATTGTTCTCATAAAAGGAGAACTGAGTTCATATATTGATTCATTTGATTTGTCATTCTTTAATTGATCTAGTAAATTAAAAGTTCTTTTTCATGATTTCAAAACCTACCTATGTGGATTGACCGTTTATTTCATGCATTAAGAAAATTACTAAGATAGAATTGAAAGTCTGATAGTTCATATTAATAGGTCAAAGTGGTAACTAGCTGCTCTCCAAATTCGTTTGCATAAAAGGCAACAAACCCAAGCGATTCATGGTCCTTCGAAATACCGGATCAGTACTTTGATGATCCAATCCTGAGCGTTACCTTGGACCTATTTGTGGAATCTCGTCGGCTACTGTTTGGCCTAGAAACAGCTGCCCAAGTGTGCTTGATGTTCAGCGCGATAAAAATAGAACATCGAATCAGGTCAGAGAGTTCCAGTCAAAATTATATTTTTCGATAAAATCTAATAGTGGAATCGACGTTATTGGTTGCTTTAAGCTCATCCTGTCCGGAGAGGTCAACCAAGGATACCCAAAGTCTGTGTGGTCAAATCTAAGGAAACTCTTCTCGTCGGCTTTGTAGAGCCTGTCTACAACTGCCTTTACGTGCCCGTGTCCGGCGCTTGAATAGGACACAGTTTCAGGTGGGATACCGTTCCGATCGTTTCGAACCCTCGTTGAATTACTCTAACAAACGTCTATCGACGTTATTGTTTTTTATTTGAAGTTTCATCTTGGCATGGTGAATCGTCTTCTTGTGGATATGGCAAGCAATCCAAGGAGAACAGCTCGAGAGAATGCTGGCCAGGTTCCAGATCGCTGGGGAATAACAGCGTCCTCCTCAAGAAGAAGAAATCAGCGAATGTCACTGGGAAGACCTGGATTAGTACCTGATATTCAAGATCACGATGAAGATCTCTTCAACGAGACACTGACTAGTTCAAGGAAGTCACATTCAACAGAAAGTGTTCATTCTAGAACGAGTAAAAGATCAACAGCAAGTCAAAGGTCAGCGAAGCGTCGGCAAGTAGAAGCGGCAATGGAGGCTGCGAAGGAAAATGCAAAGCTAGAAGATGAACTTGACAGAAGACTTCGAAGTTTTCGTCTCATGGAAATGGAGTATAAATTCAAGTTGGATGAAAAACAAACAGCTGAAACAAAACTTGTGGAGTTAGCTGATGAAACAGACGAGAAGAAAGCAATCACTGCAATCATAACAACATTGAATGATGAAATGAAAATCATTCAAAGAAGCATCGAGAGAGAGAAAATCGACATCGAGTATAGTCAAAAGAACCTTGCTCGTGCCAAGCTTTTATCGGTGCAAACTTCTGAATTGCTTAAACAAGCATTGGAAGTAGAAGATGATGATTCCCAAGAAATATCTGACGATGACGAAGATAAAACTGTCATCAACAATGAGAAATACGTCCGCCGGTCCAAAAACCCTTTGACTGAAGAGGAAGATTCGAGCGATCATGCTGAACATGATGCGGATCAGGAGGATGCGGATGATGATGATCTCAATGTACGATTTAGGAATCTTCTAAGAGGTGATGAGCAAGAAACGGTAGATCGGAGGAGGAGGCGGAAGCCAACTCCCAATCGGAAACGCAGGAGCAACAGTGAGAAATTGTCCGGTTCGGTCGTAAATCAGCTGGCGCAGACTATGATTGAAGCTTTCGGACGAGCTCTACCCGTCTCTACAGCAGCAAAGGGAAATGATAAGTTCCTCTCCAGACAAACGATGAAACAGGATCTGCCTGTGTTTGATGGTAACGTAGAAGAATGGCCTATTTTCATTAGTCAGTATAAAGCGTACACCAAAGCATGTGGATTAAGTCACCCAGAGAACCTCCAGCGGTTACAGCGGAGTCTTAAAGGAAGAGCGAGGGAATGTGTACGAGCACTGCTAGTAGCTCCAGAAAATGTTCCCGAAATAATATCTGTCCTTACCAATCGGTACGGAAAACCAAAGATTATTCTCGAATCCCTTATAAACCAGGCAAAGAAAATTCCCAACATAAAGGAAGGAAATCACGCACTTATTCTGGATTTCGTGGATGCGGTTCGTAATTTGGCCACGACAGCGAAGGCGTTGAAATGCCAACCATATCTAGCCAATCCTCAGCTCCTGACTGAGTTGGTGGAGAAGCTACCGGTAACTTACCAGTTACAATGGGGAAAGCGACTACAAGAAAAAGACCTAAATTTTCCAAACTTAATCCATTTCTCAGCTTGGCTGGAAGATATTGGAGATCAAGTCAACCGAATCTTCTCAACGGCACCAGGTGACCACGGGAAGAGAGAGGACAAGGACAAGATCAAAGTTGATGGAAAGAAGTGGAATCCTAATCAAAAGGACGAAAGGGTTCACGTAGCCGAAGACAATCCCAAAGAAGAGAAAAAAGAACGGAAGTTCAGGCCTTGTGCAGCCTGCGGTAATGGAGACCACAAGCTGTTTAAGTGTTCCAAGTTCAAGGCTGATGATACAGACGAGCGTTGGAAGTTTGTGCGAACAAACAAGCGCTGCTTTTGTTGCCTGAACTATGGTCATTCCGTCCGAGAGTGTAAGCAGAAGAAGAAGTGTGAAAAGGATGGCTGTGACAAGTTCCATCATCAATTACTTCACAAAAATACAGCAGCAGAAGCTCCCGAGGTCGTGAGTCATGTTGCTGTTGGGAAGAGAAAAGAATCGATTCATTCACGAGTCAATCTTATGGTACTTCCGGTCCTGCTGACAGGTCCAAAGGGATCAATAGCAACGTATGCCATGCTGGATTCTGGGTCAACTGTGACTCTCATCGACTCCACAGTGGCTTGTAGTCTTGGACTACAGGGAGAGAAGAAACTCCTTCGATTCAGTGGGCTGCATCCCACAGTCAACGAGAAAAATTCTACAGTAGTAAGCTTGGAAATATCTAGCTCCACTGGGAGCAAGAAATTTGCCATCAACAATGCGAGAACTATGAGTGCGCTTACACTTCCTTATCAAACGGTTAGGCGGAAACTTCTCAAGAAATGGAAGCACCTGGAGAACCTTTCTATTGAGACTTATGAAGATGTGCAACCTAAGATTTTGATTGGCCAGGATAACTGCCATCTAATTCTATCACATGAGATAGTGAAAGGACCCCCCAATGCTCCGTCAGCAGCACGGACAGAGTTGGGATGGGTATTATGTGGAAGGGTTAACTCTCCAGATGAATCCCAGTACAGCTTTTGTGTACTTACTGACGAACTTGATTATCTTCATCAACTAGTCAAATTCAACTTCACCACTGAGGCCTTTGGAGTAAAGATCAGCGAAGACAAGCCCAGATCAGTAGAGGACAAGCGTGCCCAGGCTATCATGGACTTGACTATCAAGAAGATTGGTGATGAGTACGAAGCTGGATTACTATGGAGACATGACGAGATAGCACTGCCTAAAAGTAAGCAGTATTCACTCAAGCGACTGCAGCAAATGGAGCAAAAGATGGATCGCAATCCAGATTTTGCAGATCAATACGTCAAGAAAATACAAGAGTATCTGGACAAAGGCTTTGCAAGGAAGCTAAGCAAGAAGGAAGCTGAGGTGGAAACAAACAAGACATTTTATCTCCCTCACTTCATGGCGTATAATCCAAAGAAACCCAAGAAGCTGAGGTTCGTTTTTGATGCAGCAGCAAAAATTCAGGGCAAAAGTCTGAACGACTTTTTACTAAAAGGCCCAGACCAAGTTGCGTCTCTACCATCAGTCCTTTACAAGTTCAGGCAAAGAGCTGTAGGACTAACGGGAGACATAAAGGATATGTTTCATCGGGTCAAGGTACGAGCAGAAGACACTAATAGTCAACGATTTCTCTTTCGCGGATTGGATAGAGATCGAGAACCAGATGTTCTCGTAATGCAAGTGCTTACCTTTGGAGCATCCTGCTCACCAGCTATCGCACAAGAAGTGAAGAACCTAAACGCCAGGAAAAATGAGAAAAAATTCCCTGAAGCGGCACAAGCAATCATCAAGCGTCATTTTGTGGACGACTACTTAGACAGTTGCGACACTGTTGAAGAGGCGGTTCAAAGATGTAAGGAGGTGACGGAGGTTCATAGAAGAGGCGGATTTCAGATCTGTAATTGGATCACGAGTCAAAATATAAACCTTGCTGCGCATTCAGATGACGCCCAATCCAATGAAATTATGAAGGATTTGGGGAACAATGGCTTAGACATCCCAATGGAAAGGATTCTAGGATTATTCTGGAAACCTGATGCAGACATTTTCACGTTTTCATTGAACTTTGTACGAGTAAGTCAAGAGGTTATGAGTGGAGACAGACTACCCACAAAAAGAGAAGCGTTGGCATTAGTTATGTCGATATTTGATCCACTGGGATTTCTATCGATGTTCACTGTAAAAGCTAAGATACTTCTACAGCAAGCATGGAAAGCCAAGATAGGATGGGATGATGAGTTACCGGCATCAGTCAAAGAAAGATGGATGACATGGTTAGAAGAATTGAAAAAGATTCAAACCTTCCAGCTTCCGAGATGCTACTCTTCCAGATTTTCAAATGCAGACTCTTTACAACTTCACTTGTTTTGCGATGCCAGCGAGCAAGCGTTTGGAGTAGTTGCCTACTTTCGGATACAAAGGGGAGACGATGTGGATGTGGCATTAGTTACAGCAAAATCAAGAGTAGCCCCCTTGAAGACTCTCTCAATTCCAAGAATGGAGCTGCAGGCAGCAGTTATGGGAAGTCGGCTAAGCAAGTTTATTCAGGAGGAACACGAGCTTAAGATTGATCAGTTGTATTTCTGGTGTGACAGCCGCACCGTTATATGCTGGTTACGCTCAACAACAAAGAAGTTTCAGTCATTTGTCTCACACCGGGTGGGAGAAATCCATGAACTCACCAATGTATCTGATTGGAGATGGATACCTACGAAGGAAAATGTTTCAGATGAATTGACGAGGGACACAAAAGATTGTGATTGGAGTCCTTCAAGCCGTTGGGTCAACGGGCCAGAGTTCTTGAAGATGGAAGAGGATTACTGGCCAAAGGAAAAGATTCCAATCACAGAGGAAGTTGAGAAAGTGGAAGAAGAGGACAAATCGCAAGACATTTTCTTGGCCTTTGATGTACGGTCGAGCAAAGTATTGGATTTCACCAAGTACTCTTCGTGGTTAAAAGTTGTCAACGTGACTGCACGCATCTTTCGAATTCTTCAGTACCTCCAGGGGAATAAAGGGAAAAGGGTTAAGATCCCTAAAGGCCTTCTACCAGAGGAGGTGCATAAAGCTGAGACATGGCTTTATAAGCAATCTCAGATGGAAAGCTTTCCTGAGGATTACCGAGACATGGTAAATGGACGATTGCTGCAAAATAAAAGTAGACTGTACAAGTTTAACGCAGCAATAGAGAGTGATGGACTAATTAGACTCCAAGGACGGATACAATTTGCTGGAGTAGATGAATATCTAAAGAAACCCATTATTTTGGATCCCCATCACCCATTAACCAAGCTACTTGTATCTTGGCACCACGAAAAAGGTGGTCATCATGGACAAGAACGTGTAGTAAATGAACTTAGACAGAAATACCACATTCTGAATATTAGGACAGCAGTTCGCAGCGCGTGGAACAAGTGTCAAAAATGTAGAAATCTACGAGCCGAAAGTTCCCCAGATGGGACAGCTGCCATTGTGTCGCATGGAAAGCAAGATCAGTCCATTCACATCGACTGGATTGGATTATTTTGGACCTGTTGAAGTGACAGTAAAAAGAAGTCACGAGAAGAGATACGGAGCTCTCTTCACCTGTCTTTCAACCCGGGCAGTGCATGTGGAGATTGCACACTCTCTGTCAACGGACTCGTGCATTATGGCACTTAGAAGATTTGTTGGCAGACGAGGAACTCCACGAGACATCTGGTCAGACAATGGGACCAATTTTGTTGGAGCAAATGCAGAGATCCAAAAGTCTATTAAGGAATATGATCAAGAAAAGCTCTCAACGGAGTGCACATCACGCGGAATTACTTGGCATTTCATCCCTCCAGGCGCTCCTCACATGGGTGGGAGCTGGGAGCGTATGGTACGTTCCATAAAAATTGCCCTACAAGCAACGTTGCTGGAAAGATATCCCACGGATGAGATGTTGGAGACGCTTATAGTAGAAGCGGAGCATATCGTCAATAGTCATCCGTTGACTTATGTTCCAATCGATCCAGACGATCCAGAAGCTTTGACTCCCAATCATTTTCTGATCGGAAGATCAAGCAACAGTCAACCTTTTGGGAAGTTTGACGAGCAAGACATGTGCCTGAGGAAACAGTGGAGGAAATCTCAGACTTTAGCAGATTTCTTTTGGAAACGGTGGATACGGGAATATCTACCTACACTCAGGAAGAGAACTAAGTGGTTTTCTCAGCAAGTCCCTATCAAAGTGGGGGACGTGGTGGTGGAAGTTGATAGCAATCTTCCACGGAATAGTTGGCCGAAAGCAGTGGTCACAGCCGTTCATCCCGGTGCAGACGGTCAAGTACGAGTAGTTGACATCCGGTCAGCTAAAGGCAACGTGTATCGACGTCCAGTTGCAAAGTTGTGTGTGCTGGAGGTGAGGCGATCAACGGAAGAAATACAAGACCAAGACATGAAAGATGAAGCCGTCGCATATTAGAGTTTAGACGCTGCAGCGTTAAACTGGGTGGGAGTGTTTCGACGGGCATAGCTTAGCATAGGGGAGCAACCAAATAATGTAGTAGGGATAGCTTTAGAGTGCACAAGGAAGGAGGTTGTATTTCAAGATATTACTGCCCGTGATATTATAGGTTATATTTTAAGCCGCTGAGCTGGCAGTCTAGTTGGTAATTTGTATGTTCAAGGTTAAGACTGTTTTTTAGGGATAGTTCTGGGTACTTTTTACTAAGGGAACTCAAGTGAACTTTACATTGATTGGCTAAAAGAGAGACGCCAAGGGTGACTCAGAAAAGTGGGAGTTGGAGCAATAGTTTTTTAGATCAGAATTAGGAGGAAATAAGTTGTGTAAAAAAGTCGTATTCTAGAGATATCCAAGAGAGGACAACTAAGAAAGTTGCTCCTAATATCGATTAATATTTTGATTTGAAACTTACCTGATTTTAATTGTTCTCATAAAAGGAGAACTGAGTTCATATATTGATTCATTTGATTTGTCATTCTTTAATTGATCTAGTAAATTAAAAGTTCTTTTTCATGATTTCAAAACCTACCTATGTGGATTGACCGTTTATTTCATGCATTAAGAAAATTACTAAGATAGAATTGAAAGTCTGATAGTTCATATTAATAGGTCAAAGTGGTAACTAGCTGCTCTCCAAATTCGTTTGCATAAAAGGCAACAAACCCAAGCGATTCAATGCCTAATCCATTAGCCATCGTGGAACATCAGTTTACTGCTTGCCGAAGGTTCTACGATCTACCCCAAGTTAAGCAACTGTTGGATGAAGAGTATGACCTGATATTTTCCCAGATTATGGGCAATGAATGTACCCTTGGACTAATGCATAAATTGAAGGCTCCTACGGTCTTCTTCAGTCCTATAAGTGCCCCAGGTTATTTAGTAAATAAGATCGGAGGTCACTATCCCCGGTCGTTTACTCCTAATCCGTTTCTAGACTATGGACATGATATGACGTTTAAGCAGCGATTTATAAATTTCGGATTAGATATGGCGTTTAGCCTCTTTATCGACTTGTACTTGGCTCCAAGGATTGCTGATATTTATAGGGAGAAACTTAGTGATCCTGACTTACCTTCTGTGGCTGAAATTATTGGGAATACGTCTTTAGTTCTTAGTAATGGGCATTTTTCAGTTAACTTTCCAAAACCTGATCTACCGGATGTGGTTGATGTTGGGGGGATTCATTCCAAGCCTGCTAAACCACTTCCAAAGGTAGATATTTTCATACATAGCTGACATAATTATTATTGTTTGTATTGACAAAGTGCACACTTATTTGGTTCAGGAACTGGAAGACTTTGTGTCAAAAAGCGGAGACGATGGCTTTATTCTCTTCAGCATGGGATCCATAATAAAAGAGAACATGATGCCGGAATCTAAGCGTAAAATCTTACTCAATGCCTTTGCAAAACTAAAGCAGCAAGTTATATGGAAATGGGACTCTGAAAATATGACGGATTTGCCAAAAAACGTCAAGTTGAGTAAATGGCTCCCCCAACAGGACCTTTTAGGTCATCCGCGGATCAAAATGTTCATTACTCATTGTGGCGGGGGTGGGACTGAAGAAGCTATTTATCATGGGGTTCCTCTAATAGGAATACCCATGATGGGGGATCAGCCCTTGAACGCTCAGCAAGCTAAAAGACATGGGTTCCTGGTGGACTTGGAATGGAATGAATTGAGCGATTTTGGGCTGGTCACAGCTATTCATGAAGTTTTAATAAACCCAATGTATGTAAATGAGAATATTTGGTACTCTTATTTAAGCTGGTTCCATTGCTTTCGGTAGGAATGACTTTTTTGTAAATTATTTCTGGATAGATATCGTAACAATGTCAAGCGCTTATCAACTCTGTTCAGAGATCAATTGAATGACCCACTTTCCCGAGGGGTTTATTGGGTGGAATATGTGATGCGACATAAAGGTAAGTTAAGGTCGCGTATTCATTATTTAACCCGGATGGTGTTTGTCTTTTAATGTACTGATTTGATTCATATGTAATTGACACGAATAGGGGCCCCTCATCTCCGCTCGGCTTCAAGAAAGCTCAATGCCTTCCAGTATCAGAGTGTTGATGTAATTTCAGCTTATTTAGCATTAGTTTTGCTTCTTATTTTTCTGCTTAAAGTTTCAATTACATTTGTCTGGCATTTGATTAAAAGAGTATGCTTTAGATCTTCGAAACCGAAATCTGTTAATTTAAAAAAGAAGCGAAATTAAAAATAATACTGATTGTAATCTATTTTATTACATGCACCAAAAACTGTGCATAAAAGCGTAAGTTGTCAGATATACTTTTAACAAGACTTTAATTTTTTTAAACAATACCAAGACGTAATCTGCAAACATGACACGCAAAAAATGTATTGAGAATGACAGTATTGTGTAAACATACTCGAATTAGCCGAAAACATAAACTTTATTCAGAATACACTTTTACATTGAATTGTAATAATACATCATTACATTTAGATAGAATATAATAATGCCAATGCTAAAGCTGGGGCTCAGACTCAAGGTTGGATTGATAAAAAATAAAAAAATAATAAAATCGGGCGTGTGTAAAAAAGTTACCTCGTGCATTCATGTACATCCAAACTAAATCTACGACTGTTGACTGTCAGTGAATGAAGTGTTTCTCTGGCAGATCTGAATAAAGAAACCCTTAATTTGGAATTTAATTAAAATTTAAAACTAAAAGTTTTGTCTCTCTTCGCTTAGACATTGTAAAAATGGTAAAAACAAGGGCATCGGGGTCATATAAAAACTCCTTCTTGGTACTAACAATACTATCAATAATTATTGTTGAATTATCATGGAAAGTCTGTGCAGGAAAGGTCCTTGTTCTGCAAGCCATCTCAAGCAAAAGCCACAAGATAACTTACATGACCCTAATAGAAGAGCTGGCTAGCCGAGGCCACCAAATAAAAATAGTTTCTCCTGTAAAGCCATTCAAAACTATTGAGAATGTGACGGAAGTATACACTTTTGATATGGAAGCCTTCTTCAGTCAAAATTTCAATCCCTTCGAACTGAAAGAACTAAATAAGCAAATAAATCCTGTAATGATGGTCAACCAATTGGAAGAACTCTGCAGGATGTTCCACGACCTTCCCCAAGTTCGACAATTACTTGATGAGAAGTTTGATTTGCTATTTTTCCAACCTGTTGCAAATGAATGTATTCTAGGCTTTGTGCATAAGTTGAACACTCCTTTCGTCCTATTTAGCCCTATTTCTGCACCTTTTTTCTTGGTCTCCTTTTTAGGAGGCCATCATCCCAATTCCTTTTCACCAAATGTGTTTTTGGGCTACTCGGACCATATGAACTTTTACGAGAGGGTAATTAATTTTGGAGTTAATACGTTCTTTAGTGGTGTAATGAATCTATACATGGGACCAAAAATGACGGCCGTTTATAGGGAAAAGCTTGGTGATCCTGGCATTCCATCTACGGGCGAGGTGTTGGCAGAAGCATCCCTTATTTTGAATAATGGACACTTTGCTCTCAATTATCCAAAGCCAAACCTTCCGGATGTTATTGATGTGGGGGGAATACATTCCAAGCCGGCTAAACCCCTTCCAAAGGTCGGGATATATGGCTCCAATTGGAGTTACATGGATAAAGTACCCTTAATCCTATTTAGCATTTTTATCCAGAATAGTAACTGACTTTTGCAGGACCTCGAAGAGTTTATCAATGTAGGCGGTAATAACGGCTTCATCCTGTTCAGTATGGGGACCGTTATCAAGGAAAACCTAATGCCCGAGTCGAAACGCGTTGCATTAAGAAACGTCTTTGCCAAGCTGAAGCAGCAAGTTATATGGAAATGGGACTCGGATAATATGACGGATTTGCCGAAAAATGTCAGGTTGAGTAAATGGCTCCCACAGCAGGACCTTTTGGGTCATCCGGGGATTAAAATGTTCATTACTCATTGTGGCGGTGGTGGGAGTGAAGAAGCTATTTATCATGGAGTTCCGCTGGTTGGAATACCTATGCTGGGTGACCAGATTTTAAACGCTCAGCAGGCAAAAAAGCAAGGTTACCTTGTAGAATTGGACTGGAATGACTTGACAGAAGATACCTTATTTAGTGCTGTTAATGAAGTTTTGGACAATCCTAGGTACTGCCTTAGTACATGATGTTCAAAAGTTTAATCTCACGGTATTCCAGTGATGTAATGTGTTAAACTAAAGGGGTATTAATTTAGCTATCGCACTAAGGTGAAGCAACTTTCTACCCTGTTTCGGGATCAACCGGGTGACCCCCTTGAACGCGGAGTATATTGGGTAGAATATGTAATGCGGCATAAAGGTATTCAGTTTCATGATTAATGTTGATTGCTTCTCTGAGGTTGTTAAATGTCAATTTGTAGCCATATTTGCGACGTTTCAGTGCATTAATGTTCCTATGTTGTTTTAGGGGCTCCGCAACTTCGATCGGCAGCGAGGAAACTGAACTATATTCAGTATCACAGCATAGATGTGATTCTAGTGTATCTTTCTATAATTATTATTGGACTTTACCTTACTAAAACATTACTAGGAGCAGTGTACCGTTTGGTTACAAAAATATTGTTTTCTAGTCATCCTACTGCTAAAGTTTCTCCTTCCAAGTCACTAAAAAAGCAAAATTAACTAGGTTAACTATAATGTGAATGAGTACCTGACATAGTTCTTCTTCCTCCACGTTGCTTCTAAAGAAAAGTTAATTAAATATTCGTTTTTTTTCATAAAGTCAAGAAATCATGGAGATTTTATTTAAGATTTTTTGTTGTACAAAGTGGCAACTCACCGTATAAATTACAATAGCATTGCATACACATAAACGGGACATGAATCATAAGAAAACTACTTAGTGTATGCAGAGGCAACTTCGTTTAAGTTTTAAAAGATGTTTTGAAAAAGCAGCCGTTATAAGGTTGATGCGTTCGAAACATCGTCAGAAGATCATACCATGGGAAAAATTTGGAACGAATACAATCACAAAATCAAATAACCCGTCAAGAGTTTTGCGATTATTTCATCATACTGGCACGCGTTGTTGTTAATTAAAAACAACAACAAGTCAGTATCACATGAGTCCTTTGTTTTAAAATAATATATTGAGGGTAACAATACATATAACATGTAAAAGATAACATGAATGAAGCTCCTCTGTCTGTATGCATAATTGTCAAGCTAACGCACGTGTTTAATAAATACTAACATGGGCATTTCCCTGTCTTTTAATGTGTCGTGTCGTGTCACTTCTTAAAATTCAATTGTATCGTCAGTATATAGCTTAACCTTTTGGTAATCCGTTTATTTATTTATTCTTCTGGACTGTTTGACCAACAAAATCAATAAACATCACAATGACCAAACCTAACTCGTGGTTAAGTTGATATGAATGATATGATAATGGGTTTGTTTGGAAAACTATGTAAATCGTGGGAAATCTACGGATCCCTTCAAGCTATTGGTATAATTGTGTTGAACGCATTATCGCTCTTATCTATTTACGTACAATTCTGATGAACTCTCTGTAGAACTTGAATATATTCCATTAAACCATCTTATGAAAGTTTAATAAGCTTCTTACTTCTAGTCCAAGAGGAATGAACTTTTTTTAACAGTAAAAACCATTTTAACAGACAAATTTTCCAGAAATTTTTAATCAAACGACTCTTATAAGCTGTAATTCAAAAATTATACTGACTGAGATCTTAAAAACATGAAACTTCCAGTCTCCCTCACCCTAATTGTCCTCACCCTCCATCTCCTCCCACTGCCAACTGAAGTCTCCACGAAAAAGATCCTCGTCTTGCAAATTTTTGCTAGCAAAAGCCATAAAATAACGTATATGAACCTCCTGGAGAAACTGGCAGGTCGAGGTCACCAAATCAAAATAATATCTTCCTTGAAACCATTCAAGAAGATTGAGAACATCACGGAAGTCTTTACCTTCAGCACAGATCCGTATCTAGGCTCCAGGTTTACTGTAGCAGAACCTTCGAGTCATTGGTTGGTCCCGCAGCGACTTTCTAAATTCGCCAAAGAAATTCATAAGCACATTGACTACTCGGATTACTACAAGATGTGCGAAATGTTCCATGAGCTGCCTCAAGTTAAGCAGATCTTGAATGAGAAGTACGACTTGGTATTTATGCAGCCCTTTTTCAACGACTGTGTCCAAGGGTTGGTTTACCGTCTCAATGTACCTTTTATCTGGTTCAGCCCGATGAGTGTTCCAGACTTTGTTCTCTCAAGAATTGGCTACCACTTGCCTCCCAGTTATGTTCCAAATTTATTCGTTAGCTATTCGGACGAGATGACGTTTGGTCAGAGGATGATAAGTTTCGGGCTTAATGTCATCTTTTCCTCGTCATTTAGCTTATTTTATGATAAGGGTGTTACCCGAGTTTATAGAGAAAAGTTGGGCCAGGACATTCCGGATGTTGATGAGCTCGGGAGGAATGTTTCATTGATATTTAGCAATGGTCATTTTAGTCTTAATAGACCCAAGCCATTCTTACCGGATACTATTGATGTTGGTGGGATTCATTGCGAGGAGGCTAGGCCGTTGCCTCAGGTCGGTTGATGATTCAGATACCCAGGCATTTGGAAACGATGTAAATAATTTTTAATAATTTTGACCTCGGTTATCTTTAGGACCTTGAAGACTTTATTTCTCAAGGGGGAGAGGATGGATTCATTCTATTTAGTATGGGGACCATGTTTAATGACAATGACCTTTCGGATGATAAGCGACAGGTCATTTTGAAAGTGTTCTCTCGTCTTAAGCAACAAGTTATTTGGAAATGGGATGCGGAGTCTATGCCTGGTCTTCCTGGGAACGTTAAACTGAGCAAGTGGCTTCCACAACAGGATCTTCTGGGTCATCCGAAGATTAGATTGTTTATTACTCATTGTGGGGGTGGAAGTACGGAAGAAGCTATTTTCCATGGGGTTCCAATTGTAGGCATTCCGGTAAGAGTAGACCAGCCTTTTAATGCTCAGCAAGCTAAGCGTCATGGGATTTTGGTGGAGGTTAAATGGACGAATTTAACGGAAGTTAATTTATTTGGGGCTATTGATGAAGTTTTAAATGAACCGAGGTAGTTAAGTTACTTTTTTTTAAAGGTTTGGGAAATTGGTTACAGGATAAAGGTTTTTTTTATTGTTTAGGTATCGAGAAAACGCTCATAGGATATCTACATTGTTCAGAGATCAACCCGAGACCCCGGTTGACCGTGGAGTTTACTGGGTAGAATATGTTATGCGGCATAAAGGTAAAGCTTGTGTATTACTTTTTCGAATTCGAAAGCGATAATTGCTTTCAATTTTTTAAAAATCTACTTTCTTGTTTGCGAAAAGGTGCACCTCAACTCAGATCTGCTTCAAGAAAACTTAACTACTTCCAGTACCACAGCTACGATGTGATCCTGACTTATTTTCTGATTTTAATTTCTGTCGGAGTCGTTTTATTAAAATTGATGAGATTTACTTTAAAACTAATGCTGAAGATACGGCTCCCGGATTTTAGTAGGTTAAGCGGTAGTAAAAAGTACAATTAGCTTGAGATAAGATACTAATTAATATAAGTTAAGTGGAACTTTAAAGTGTAATTTCAATCTTTAGCTGCTTATTTCGACGGATTTTATGTTTTAATAAGTGCAATATGTATTGCTGAAGGAAGGATAGGATTGCATTTTACTTTCTAAATGTTCTGCTGTCTAATCTACAGGTTTATATAATCGTGATTTTCTAACACCTCCTTTAATAAAAAAAACATTTTACAGTTTTTAGATATTGCCTAAATCTCTACTCTAAATGGTATCAATTACAAATCTGAAATTTACCCTGACAGCGTAAGTGTAAAGGTTCCTAATTCATTTGAGATGACATTCACCTGCTTAGCTAATAAATAATCACTTTTGCCGTTCAATCATGCTGCATACCGTAACTGTTTTTACGATTAAATCCACTCCATCATCACATAATCTAAACAGGATGAAATAAATCAAATCAAAGCTAATCTACCCAGTAAACAATACGACGAACGATGAGGATTTATCTCGTAAAGGGTGGTTTCAATTGTAGGCTCAGAATGCAAATTATTATTCTATATAAAGCCCAAGCGTATACCGTAGATACTTATCCACCAACTTTTGGAGATTAAGTACACTTTTCAACTAGTCTTTTTTTAAAAATATTTATTTATTCCACAATGCGATGCGTTTCGTTTTTGCTTCTTCAGGCATTTAGTGGGAAATAAGTTACATCTTTCTTTGTTTGGGCGAGTAAAATAATAATTTTAATATTGTAAATAGCTTATCTTGCAACGCTTATTTTGAAGCAATCAACTTTTTTTATCAGATCGAAACCAATAGCGTTTAGAATCTTCGTAGAAAATTATCTCCCAATTAATTACAATAAAAAATTACAATGGTAGGATTGCAATTTCTTTCGTGTGTAAGCTTTCCAGCTTTTTGTGCATTCATTGGGTCCTTGATGGTTCTTTTCCGACTTGGAAACACACGTAAGACATTCAGGGAACGTATAGAACTTAGTTTTTTTAAGTTAATAAATTATGCTAAATTATATTTTTATTTGCAGAGAGTTGGCCATGCGGATTTACTGATTTCGATCCGACTGAAATAATACAACTACCGGTAGTCCAAGACTTTTGGCCTGTACAAGAAATATGGTGATTTACATATAAAAATGAATAATTTAACCTTGTAGCTGAACCTGATTCAGCGTTCGATGGTTTAGTTTATTTCTTAATATTATTATAGGCGGACGAAAACATTTAATATTAATAGAACAGGCTTTCTCAACCACACACATGTGAAGTACATAACTGGACTGAATTATGGCTCAACAAACGAGTATGCCTTAAGCCTCAGCGATTCCTTTAAGTATTTCTGCATAGAACAAGCAGGAGTTTTAGCGATTACTAGAACCGTTCGGATTTACTGTATTGGTGGACAAAATCTTGATTATCGGTTCAAGATACCTGTAAATTATACGGATTTGGTTGAGGTATTTAAGCTGTTAAAAATATTTAAGTGTGTAAGGACGGTAATTAGTAGTTTTTGGGGAAATGTGAATTCCCAGTTTTCCCCGTAGATTTAAATATCCCTGTAAGATTACGTCATTCTTTTCAAGAATATTCCTGATTTTTCCTGGTGGTTTTCTACCAAGAAGACAAAGAGCAAGAGCTCATTCGTCCCTCGA
>JAQFZX010002777.1:0-16424 GCA_034682405.1 Hydroisotoma schaefferi | reverse complement strand
CACATAACCTAAATTAAATACAATCCGCTAAAAATCTAAGCCTAACATTACAAATCAGTAGAGGGCAGAAACGAGGGGTTTCTGGTAGCTAAAGCTGACGAACACACCGTTTTTACATTACGTAACTATCATCAGTTATATCATATATCAGTAATAGGAGAAGGACACAGAACCATTTAATTTAGTACACACTAACACACCTTCCAAAAGATCCATTACATTAGCCTATAAATAAAGTAATAAATTCCCCTTAAAAATGGCCACAAAAATAGGTTAGTTTTAAAAGACAATATGTTTAAAATGTATAATGATTCAAGATTAAATCCTAATTGTATCTACTAAAAAGCCCCTTAATTGTTTGTATAATAATATGGTATTATTATTAATATTATTATTATTAGGATGGATAGGATGTGGAGTAATGGGTCGGTGGATGCTTCAACATTGTATGGATGCCGGTTATCCTGCTTTCATTTACAGGTCAACTATACTCCTAAATATATTCCCCTTATCAACATATTTCCAGTTTAATTATATATAATTATAATTATAATGTATAATTGAATTACTACACTTTCATTTCACAATCAGCCGAACAGCCTCAAAATGCCAGCCATTAGTTGATCAAGGTACAAAATAACATTAATTCAACACAAATTAATGAAAAGCATAACACAAATAGAGAAATGTAGGCCTATTTCTACGATTCGGACGGAGAGACTTCTGACGTACCGCCTACTTAATGCTCACAAAATTAAATATTTAATGGGGTTTCCGCAGTATCGTTAAGACTGTCCAAATAACTCAATGTGTTGTGTACATTCTTCCGGGACTAAACTATATGTTATCTGTTATTAATTTAGGTGCAATTCTATGTAAATCTCCAGCAGAAGTGGCATTAAGATCCGACGCAATCTTCACAATAGTAGGCTATCCCAAGGATGTTGAAGATGTAATTCTAGGCAAGGACGGAGTCCTATCCGGCCTAAGGTCAAAGCCAAATGAAGGAGGAAAGGGCAGTGTGGTGGTTGACCTGACCACAAGTCGACCTGACCTTGCTCAAAGGATCGCTTCCGAACTGCTAGCCTCTGTAGGGGCCCTGTCCCTAGACGCTCCAGTTTCCGGTGGGGACATCGGAGCTAAAGAGGGTCGACTTGCAATAATGGTAGGAGGGCAGGCCAAAGCCTTCGATAAGGTCAAGGATATCCTTCTCTGCATGGGAAATCCTGAAAAAGGAGGGAAAGTGGAGCTCCTTGGGGGTCCTGGATCTGGACAACATACTAAAATGGCCAATCAAATACTCATTGCTACTAATATGATCGGCGTTTGCGAAGGTTTGCATCACTCCCACTCCCAACAAACAATCTACTCTGTTTTTTTAAAATAAAGTCTGACTCACGTAACATGTAAATATCTTCAGCTCTTCTTTACACCCAAAAAGCGGGACTGGATGTGGAACGAACGATCCAAATGGTTTCAACCGGAGCGGCCGGAAGTTGGAGTTTGACTAATTATGGACCTAGAATGCTAAAAAGAAATTTTGATCCTGGATTTTATGTTCAACACTTTGTAAAGGTTGACTTTCATTAAATGAAACGTTGAAGGGAAGTTTTAGTCTTGTAAAAATTGTATTATATCCTCCTCCAGGACATGGAGATTGCTCTTGACGAAGCACGAAGAATGAACCTTAGCCTACCCGGCCTCGCCTTGGCCCACCAACTCTACGTTTCTTTGAAGGCTCAAGGGGACTCTTTGAAAGGGACACATGCCCTTTTACTCGCTTTAGAAAGACTTAATGGAATCAACCAGAAATAAAATATAATACACAATTCATTATCTCAGAAAACACGTACTCTGACTGTATACAAAATATATATTTGTAAAATATATCATTCAATTATTTATATTGAACAAAGTCAATGGAAATTATACGTTATTTGATAGTTTCACAGGATTCATTGCATGCCAGAAAAGAGGCAGGATAGGTAGGAGGAAACTATATTATATCACATTTTTATGTCCAAGTTAACTTCAACTATTCATGTCAAAACTTACAAAACAATTAATTATAAACCACCCTTCCGTCTCGATATTAGACGTAATTCTTTGTAACATCTACGTTGGTCTCCAAACGTTGGAGATCCTCACTTCCAATAATATTTAAACGTCCATTACTTCATCAACTCTTCCTTCCTTCACCCAAAAGCTAAGCTAAGTTCTCTGTTCTCTGTTATCAAGATCTGGCCTGTTTGTAAACCCCCTCATCCGCAAAGAACACGTCCAGCATGGAACTTTTGAAATGAATCTCGTCAAAGAGTCTCTGCTGGTTTTCCACAGCCGTGACGACCACACTCCAAATGTCAGTCGTGGGGTTCTTTTGTATAATAAAATCCGGTACGTCCGCCCCAGTTCCATCAAATCTAAGCCCCGTGCTCAAAAGGAACTTTTCCACCGCCCTCTTACAAGTGCTGAAGGGAGGAAGACGGATATTGAGATTAGGAAACTTGAGCGTGTCGTCATTACCCGTGTAGCGGAATAAAGCCACTCGCTCTAGCGTTTTTATTCCTAAAATATCTTGAAACATTTGAGCATTAACTCGACAATGATCCTTCGTTCGGATTGCAAGTCTCTGAAGTTTTGGAAAGAAGAATGCAAACTGTTCCACAAATGATTGAGGCCAACAGCAAACATCTAGATAGAGCTCTTCAAGGGCTGAGAACGGGACCACTTGTTTCCGCTTTCTGTACGTTCCAAAGTTAACCTTTGCAAAGGCAAGCCTCTTAAGGGAATTCCTCTGCTTGAGATCATAATCAAAGTGTATCGTGAGGCCGTAGTCGATAAATATACCAAAGTTCTCAAGGTTCGGGATCCCGTTTATCAGACTAGTTGCTGCCAGACTGTTGTCAAACTCTACAGAATTTAAAACAAGGGTTCGGATGCTTTCCAAAGGTAGGAGACCAGGTTGCTTGAGGAAGCAGGTGTGAATACAGAGGGAAGTTAGCTCATCCGATGGTCTCAAACTTGACAGAATTTGCTCAGACTCCTCTTGCTGCGGGTAGGTCAGGGTCAAACGCTTGGTCGATTGAGGCGTGATTTCCAAAAGTTTCACTCCCTTAACATCCACGTGAACGTCCACCCGCTGCGACCAGAGGTCAGACAATGACCATTTTCGTAGCTTTTCCTGAAACAATTGTACAATATTTTACTAAACCCAGTCGTCCTTTTTAACTACAAAAGCACCTCCATTTCCTATAGAAGTTACCTTATCAAAAAATAGGAATTCCTTAAGATTAATCCCACTCATAAATCTCCTACTTGGTAACCTACATCCTGAGTCTTTCTTTTGATAGAAATGCACGAGTTCTAAATTCGGGAGGTGAATCCGCCGTTCGTTTCCTGCCCCGCAGTTTACAATTTCTACGTCACTCAGGATAATTTTTGAGACTGAGAACCTGAGTTGGATGGAATGAAGAAGGTCTCTCCATTCCAATGTTATATTCTCCATTCGAAACTCCTTCACTCGATCTTCTTTGGCTTCTGGTGGAAGAGGAACCGGAGGTAATGCTGGGCAGACTGAGGAATCATTACCATTGTTTTTTAAACCGTCGTCATCATTATTGGCTCCAGCTGTAAATTTAATTCCATCATTTATTTTACCAACTTCATGCTATACTATATTAATTGTAACAATTGTAAAAAACCTCTAAAGGCCCTAGCTCTAGTCGGAATATTTAAAATGGTCTGTCCGGGAGTGACAAAGTATTCTAAAATTGGCAGGAATTCTTCACTAAGGAGGATTCCGGAGGGTTTCACCTCACTCAGGAACTGGTCATAGCCCATTAAAGTGTATCTAATGTAGAGTCTAGCATCTTTCAACACTGCGCGGAGGTTTTCAGGATCATCTTCCGGTACTTGGCTTTTCTCACACTGATATTTGGCCCATCTTTAATACATAATCAAGCTCAATTAATTAAATAAATCAACGCAAATAAGAACCGGATGCACTTGGAAATCCGTGTAGATTCAAAAAAGCACAAAATCGTCATCTAAATCCATATTATTTCTCTTATATACCTTACAGCAGCTTGAAAAACTGTGATTTCATCAGCAAAAAGTCTATCCTCCAGCAAAATTTGACAAAGAGTTGCTTTAGATATCCGTAAAAATTCCTTAGATTCCAGTATCGGTTTGGCATTACTGAATAATCAAATGGAATAAAATAAATCTTGAGGATCTCAAGTTTCTTGGTCAATGATTGTTATTATTCCGTTGTTTACTTGAGTATAAAAAGGAAACTGGATTGTTCCAACTGATGATCGCCCAGTCCTTTAGCAACTTCTAACATGTAGACAGCATTCTCTACTGTGATTTCACTCCTTTTCAAAACTTGAATAGACTGTTCGGGCAGTTTTTTGAATCCAAACTCCGTCCCCACTTCCAGAAACTGCAGAAGGTCATACATTTCCAACTCGTCCGTGTAAATAAACTGAAAGGAAGTTGAGATTTATAAAATGTGATATCCTATTTTCCGTTTTCATTCTTCTGTGGCTGTATTACTTCAAAGGGAAATTCTAGTATGGAAAGAATGGAGGAATTCCGTCGGAGGGGAAAACACACCGGAAGGGGATAACACACATGAAGGGGAAATTACACGGGAGAGGGAAATTACACCGAAAGGGAAATTACACAAGCGAGGGAAATTAGACCGACAGGGGAATAACACAGGAGAAGGGGAATAATTTCGTGGGAAATCCGCCACTTGACAACATTTCCTGTCCCGTATGTGTTTCTACCTTGAGAAGCCTCTGAAAGTAGTTAGGATTGACATGAGGTAGTTTAATTTCCTTTTGTCCCTTTTCCTCCAAAGTTGTGATAAGATTTTCGAAAACAAGGGAACTGAGCCGAAGGATGAGTTTATGAGCCGAAAACCTCACCTCTCCCTTCCCAACCACAAAATCCACATCTTTATAAATTTTATCATTCTCCAATGCAAAACCCAAACGATCACGGACCCCTTTGTCTCTCCAATACAACTCTCCCGTACCCACCATATCCTCCTTGTCCTTCCTATATACACAAATTATACATATTATTCACTATTTTAATACTAAATACTTATTCAAAAACAACATAAACAATATCACAAAATTAAATTAAATTCACCTGCAGCTGCTGCAGCTGAGC
Organism: Hydroisotoma schaefferi; assembly: GCA_034682405.1. Lineage (NCBI taxonomy): Eukaryota > Metazoa > Arthropoda > Collembola > Entomobryomorpha > Isotomidae > Hydroisotoma > Hydroisotoma schaefferi. The sequence continues at coordinate 11,240 of JAQFZX010002777.1, read as the reverse complement.
TGTACCCTGTACCGGTGATCACCTCTCGCAGCTACAGTTCACTCCCTTTTCCTCTAATCCTTCCCAATTTACCTCTTTTTCTATAACAATTCACAACAATACATTTTATTTCCGATCAGTTTTTTGAAACTTTTTCAAAATCCTAAATTCGAATCGGCTTATTTATAAAATCTAAAAGGGAAGTTTGAAATGCCGCCTCCCGCCTTAAAACTTCCATGCTTCCTTTTAATGGGGTAAGCTAATAACATGCAAAAGAGTAAATGCCGGCCGACGGACGGACGAACCATGGAATTTCTGACCTAAGTTTTAAAATAAATTCAAATCCGGATTTCAAAACTGAAATATAACACTTTTAACGGACCTTTTTATCTTATCTTATCCAGATTTGTCTAAAAATGATAAGCCCCATTGGCTGGCCAAGACTCCTCCCATTGAACGTTTGTAACTGGAGCTGATTGGTTGAGCGGAATGGGCGGTTAGGAATTAATTCAAATGGCGGGAAAACTTTGTTAAGGTTCGCTTTGACTGTTCACTTTTTTCAGACACGCACACGCACTTCTAATTTTCATTCTCCACAGAAAAAGCTCAAAATTCTTCCGTTCAACTTCCAAAATTGTGGGTGTGGTCTCTGTTTATTGTTTTTATAATTAAAGTGGGTGTGGTTTTTATTTCTTGTTACAGTGGGTGTGGTTTTTTGTGCCCTTTATTTTAAATTAGAGTTAATATAATAATAAATATAAATCCAGCAAAACAAAACGCCCGAAGCTCCTACTCTTTTCGTTACGAAAGGAGTTAAAAAGTATAAAAAGGGATTGTGAAAGTGGTGCAGTTTTTATAATATTGAATAATTTGGATAAGGATGGAGGATGATAAGGAGATCTGGGCTTATCTTTGGGATCATGGCGGAACATCCGACATTTTTAATCCCATCCTACCCGAACTTATCCAAGCCAATCGGCTCTCAGGTAACCTCCACACTTATCATCGTCCTGGAAATAACTCCCCCTTTAATAATTCCCCCTTCTAAACCATTCCAATTGTGTCTTCAGTCCAACAAACTAATTCCCCCTAATTTCCATATTCCATCTTCTTAACCATTTTTAATATCTTATCTTGCTTATCTTTTTACAATTTTTCCTGACAATAATTCTCCAGTGCAATTGCCGTAAATTCCTCGGCAATACGCCGCGGTGTATGTTTAAAAAAATGATATTTTGAAGCAATTGGATACCCCTTGTCCCTTGTGTTCTTCTAAACATGTAAAGTATAAAATGGGGTTGGTGCGGCTTAATTAACGCGGGCGGCATACTGACGAGTCGAGGAATAATTATGGTACTTCCGGATTCCAGAAATACGGTCCTTATTTTTTTAACCATCGGAGGATATTGACAAACCCTAAATCCTCGCCTATATGGCACCCTCGTTTATTATTCCGCACGTCAATCCTTTACATGTTATCAGGGGGGTATCTCTCTCTTGTTAAACATCTTTTTTTTACATATAGATACAAGCCGCGGCATATGGACGAGAATTTATGGTATATTATTTTGTAGATGTTACAAGACGGATCCCTCTAGAAAAGACGAACTTGCTGATGTCCCATTACCGAACGGTTGTAAACGCTTTAGCCGGAGATCCCCTTCCATCTGAAGACGTCCTTCGGGAAGCCGTTCTCCTCGTTCATGCCGGTAAATAAATAACCTAACCTCCTTGGATAAGCATATTAAGATAAGCTCATTATAATTAATACCGGGTGGGTGGTTGTTCTAGGATTTGAGCAAATGAAAGTAGAAGTTACGGAGGCCGGAGACCCCTCCAAGATTCCTGCAGATGAAATCCTTCGTTTACGAAGAGCCCTGGCCGTCCTAGCATTCCTCGCTTTCAAAGCCGTTTCTTTGGTTGACGATAAAGTTGCTCAAGAGCTCAGACCCGCTAATGGCAATCTAGTAAACTATACTTTACCTACTAAACCTCTTAATTATAATGTAGACACAGAGAGAGAGGGTTACACATACTAATTCTGTTTTTTTAAAGATGGGAAAGAAGTCTAAAAAGGATATACTTTATTCGACAAACAAGCAGGCCTGGTCCAGCCTTCGTGAAATGTTGATGGGAGATATATTAATGCTCGTGGGCACTCCCATCCACACCATTTTGAACTTGAGGGAAGCTCAGTTCAACTTTGCCAAGTTCGTTAGTTTTTCTTTTCTTCTTCCAAGAGAATGACAACCTAAAGATGAATATTTTAATTTACTCCACTCTCTTTTGGACCGTTTCAGATGGATACTCCGAACAATTTATAATACATTGAGTGAGCCAATCCTCGCAAAAGAAGTGAATGCTCGGTCAGAACCGTTACAAGTCTTGGGCCTCATCTCTACCAATTTTGAAGAGAAAGAAGCCGTTTTTCATCGCGTTGCAGATGTAAACAGCTTTGGTTTAACTTTGTGCTTAATACTTGTATATAATCTGGATTAATAATGTGTATTTGTTGTTCTCAGTTGATTCAGTTTGGGGAAGAGGCAGCAAAAGTTGCAGCAATGGCCGTGGATACAATAGTAGAGGAATATGGAGTGGAAGAAGCGGCTTCAAGAGTACTTCAACTCGCCACCGAACCCGCCGTCTCTTTGGTTAACTGTCAGAAAAACAACTGGATTGAGAAGGGCTATGCGGGGTTTATCACGGAACTTTGTGACTATTGTCCCTCCCTTATGGCTACCAAAGGGACCCCATTCTTCCTCCGTTTAATGGACAGTGAAGTTAGGAAGTTGTGCATGTTTTATTCCTTCCTCCTTATAAAGTTTCCTTAAGTAAAATGTATTTATTTTTATTTCCAGTCTCTTATCGTTCGTTCAGCAGTTATGCAAGCGGCTTCCAAATCCCTTACGTGGATATCTCGGCAAGAAGATAAGATTCCTGGATGCAAGAACCTAAGAAGTTCCTACCTTGAGTGTGTTCTATTTGTAGAAACAATGGATCTCAATGCACTGGCTCGAGCTAAGGCTGTAGGCTTGCTCAAGAAACTTATCGAAGATAGAGTACTAAACCCCATAGAAGTGGGCTCTTGTTTAAGAGTGATTAGACCACGGCTGGTAGATAAAATGATAACTGTTCGGAAACAAGCGCTACAAGCTCTGGTTGCTATTGTTGAACAGTTTCCTAATATTATTCGTGTAAGAAGACCTTCTTCTTGCCTATTCCTTTGCCAAGAAAAACAAGCTATATAAATGCTATTTTATTCCATGCTAATTTTAATTTACATTTTTACAGACGGATCTCGAGGTTGACAAGAATTATAAACAGGCTAAACGGCGGTTACTGGAGAAACTTGGCTCCAAAGCCCCCAAGAAGTCTCACTATATTTATCTCCTGGTTAAAGAGTTCTTGGCTCAGGAGTCGGACTCTACCCAAGGTCCCACACAGTATGGACCCCTTGAGGTACACTACATCAAAAGGCACTAAAAGTCCTCCTTCTTCAAGGGCCTTAATTACGATTAATAAATACTTTGTATATTAATTTCAGGACATGGTAGAAGTACGAAAGGTTATTACCGAACTTGTGACAAAGGAAGAATACTGGAACGCCTGTACCGTTTTGCGACACGTTATGCAAAAGTTTGGTTCAGCAGTTGGAGTTCGGTAAGGTCCTTTTAACAACTCTGAAAAACTTCCACTGTGGCTTGCAGAGATTGATTGATGTTTATTTTTTGGTTTGTCATCAGCGGAGTAGCGACTACGTTTGACAGCCCTGAATATTACATCAACTACTTTAATATGTCGGCTGAAGTGAATGGTGATGACAACTCTGACCTCCAAGAGTCATTTGACCTCTCCAAGACCTTGTCGCAGGAGGATTCTAGTACCATTTATGGGGGAATGTTCGAGGACGACCTGGAGATTACTGAGGAACGAAAAAAGCTCTCCTACATGAAGGTATTTTATGCTGAAGCATTCAGCTTTATCGTACTGTTTATTATCTAGAGATTTACCGTGCCCTGATGCCATGCCAAAAACAGGGCGCATTATCCTGATAACTTAAAGCGCCGTATACTTAACGATTGGGAACGAGGTCGCGCCGGGCAAAGGCCCAGCCAGGGCATTTTTTGAGGGCATGGCGCTTCGCCCTAATTATGAGACATACAGTTTGAGATTGATATATTTTATTGTCAATTTGATTAGGGTTCGTCAGTGATGACAAATCTCTTCCCGGATTGCATGAAGAAAATAGAAACACTGATTGAGAACGGGCAAACTCAGGATCGAACTGAAGTTATTAATTTAATTGGACTCCTCGTCCGCGCTGGTTACGAGATCACAAAATCAATGATGTCACGGATAATTCTTGGGATTTCGGAGGCTGGAAAGGAGGGGGCGTGTCAACTGTTGCCGGCATTTTGGAGCATTTTTATGGGCGACGAAACTATGGGGTAGGTACTACTTGAAGGATTTATCTATTCTATCTCAAAAGTTGTTAGCTCTACAAGATGTATTTATTTGTCTATTTATTGTAGGCCACTTCCGATTGTGAAGAAACTTTTTGAAATTCTAAACTCAGTCCCAATTCACATAAGTGAGCAGTTGAGGTTTATCATTGGGGAAATGTATAAATCCAGAAAGCTGGGAAAGGAAGAAATCACAGTAAGTTTGCTGGGAAACGTTAATAAAACCTGACTTTAAAAATACACAGGCATAATTAGAATATGGTGTGTGTTTGATGCAGATTTTATGGGATGCGTTTGTAAAGAGAACGGCTGATTGGAATGACGAAGACTCTTGTACTGCAGTTTTTATTTTGGGAATCATTGCCTCGTAAGTTTATAATTATTCCGTCGTATATTCTGAGTAGATTTGTAGTATATTTTTTTGGACTTACAGAAAGGATCCTTCCATTCTGAGAACAAACTTGGAACTAGTGATTTCCACAGGTTTGGGACAACGTGCACAGGACAACCTTCGTCTAGCTCGATACACCTCTGTGGCCATTTTATCCGCTTTTAAAAGGACTAAGAAAGCTGTAGCAGCCAACGGGGATACCATTAGGTAACCGTATCTTTTTCACTGGATCTGCAAGTTTTCTGTAACGATAAATACTTTATTATCTCCTTCTTCCTTCCACAGGTTCCATCCAGATTGTCCCATGTTCAAAGGGATCCTAGACCTTTTGGAGTACGGACTCTGTGAAAAAGGGAATATATCTTGGGACGTTCACTTCCCCCAGTTTGCAGAATTCTCTTGTCAGATTCTGTACAAATTGGCTTGGGATCCAGAGTCAAATCTCCATCCCCTTCTAGCCATCGCTGCCAAAGGGTCCTGTTCCCCAAGAGATCCTGCCACCGGTAATACCACCGGCGGCGTTGGACAATCAGAGCGAGGACTCATGCGGTAAATTCTGTTGAAACTTAACTATCAAAACTCGAAGGGTACTTAATAAAATGTAATGTCGGACTTGAGCAGGTACATGTCGATTATGAACGGGTTGCTTGGAAGCCACATCAGTTTCTATGAAACGGTAGTTATCCCCGAAGTGCGGAGAAGGAAGGGACTTAAGGGAGGTCCAAAGTTGAACAAGGATACGTCAAAACGGACAAGCACATCCTCCCGTACCTCCAATGTCAGTATTGCCAGTGCGGTTGCCAGCACTCCCTCACTCAATAAATCCAAGGCTAACAATAAAAACAATACTGTAATCCAACCAACTTCTTCTTTAACCTTTTACGTATATACCTCTAGATAAGTATACTAATGTTTTCCTCCTTTCTTTCTAGCTCCAAAATGAAATGGAAGCGATGATCGGGGTTTCGGGATTTGACGCGGAAGCAGAGATAGTTCGGAATTACCTTGAGAAGCTTTTGGATAGTGGAGTTTTCAGGCAATACAGGTAGGGAATAAGTACAGGATTAAATAAAACTACATCTACACAGATTTGTAAAGTGGAATGCATGTTTTGTAGGACGCTGACGCTGTTTATGTGCCGGAAAGTAAAATCCATTCGAACAGCCGCCCTCAAAGTTCATTGTGTAAAGGCATTAGCAAGACTAATGCAAGTCAGCCCTGAGTCTGTCAATAAACTCATTGATGTAAGTCTATATAGACTCTAGTCAATTAGTTTTCCCTGATTAATCCCAATATTAATTAATTAATTATTTGTCCCAATTTTTCCAGACATTCGTTAATTTATGGGAAATCGGTGGAAAGAACGTGCAAATAGAAATGGCCAAACAGTGCACAGCGTTGAACGTCCGGTTTCCCAATCAAATGGAAAAATGTAACGAGGTGATCTCTTCAGGGTAAGATTATATCATCATTATTTAATATCTAAATAGGAGGATTGGAGTACTTCGATGGGGTCAAAGTTTAATGAGGCTGCTACGGTTTCTTTAAAAAGGCTTCACAGTCCAGACCTAGACGTAAAAAGGGCCTGCCTCGACTTCATGTGCTACTTGGCTATAGGAGATCTGGTAAAAGTGAAGGATCACATTGCGGACGTCGCACTCTGCATGTGTGATGCCCAGCAGGATGTAAAAGAAATGGCCAAAGACTTCTTCAACGCTTGTGCGGATAAGGACAACGTTATCAGTAATGCCATCCCCGAGGTCATTTCACGCCTTTCCAAAAAGGAAAAGTTGGCTCAGTCCACCTTCCAAACTATTATGAAGTTAGTAAAAGGTCGTGATAATCTCTCGTCCTGATTCCATCTAACCCCTGACCCCTGTTTCTTTAGATATCTGCTGGGTCAAGTGGAGAAGGAGAAGCAGATCTTAGGCCTTATGGAGAAACTGATAGCGCGATTCAAAGGGCCAGCATCAGGAGAGGAACGGGACTGGCAGGACACGGCCTACTGTCTCTCCCAACTCCCATTCCATGAAAAGAGTTTGAAACTGCTTCGTGAAGGGCTGAGTTGCTACGCTGACAAGCTTGCAGCCGATGGAGTTTATCCTTGCTTTGAAAATATTATTGAATCCCTAAAAACTAATCAGAAATCTCCAGACTTTGGCGTAAGACCTGCTCCTACATTATTAGTTACAAGATAATAAAGTTAGCGGTTGTGGTAAAATGATAAGTAATGTTTTTAGGTGAGAGTGGACGTTTATCAACGAGAGTTGGAAGATTACTACAACAAATGTAATGAAGACAGGCGAATAGCCGAGGTTGGAGCTCGTCAGCAGAAACTCCACAACAAGTCCGTCAATCATAACGAGTCCAGTTTGATGGAAATGGGGAGTGGGGATAATTCAGCTAAGGAGGGTTCTAGTGGGGACGAGGACGATTCTAATGAGGATGAGGAGGCTGCTAATGACGCTCGTCAACTGACACCCCACCACAAGTCAGTCAATCACAACAAGTCAGTCAATCACAACAAGTCCAGTTTGACGCAAAAAAGGAAAGGGTCAGCTAAGAAGGCTTCTAGTGAAGACGAGGACCCTTTTACCGGGGACGAGGACGCTGCTAGTGAGGATGAGGATGCTGCTAATGGCTCTCGTCAACTGACACCCCACCACAAGTCAGTCAATCACAAGAAGTCCAGTTTGATGGAAACGGGGAGTGGGGATAATTCAGATAAGGAGGGTTCTAGTGGGGACGAGGACACTGCTAGTGAGGATGACGACGCTGCTAACGGCGCTCGTCAACTGACACCCCACCATAAGTCAGTCAATCACAAGAAGTCCAGTTTGATGGAAACGGGGAGTGGGGATAATTCAGATAAGGAGGGTTCTAGTGGGGATTTGGACGATTCTAGTGCAGATGAGGACGCTTTTAGTAGTGGGGACAGCTAAAGACGCTTCTACTGGCATTGCCAACACCCTCAACACAGCGAATATTTAAACGAGTTTTTTTTATTTAATTAAATAAGTTGCTAGAGTTGATGAAATGGAATATTATACATACTATGGGGTTGTTCCTGCTGTATTGTCGTTGTTGGAGTAAATTTATCGGAATTATGGAATTGATGGGGTAGAAAGGTGGGCTTAACACTTTCCGACAAAGAGTCAATTATATTAGGATAAACCAAGGAGCCAGATACTCCACCCAACTCCGCTTCACCTCCCGTTTGAAACTGGTGAGTATTTAGGGAAAACGTAGCAATAGGGATTTCAAACTCAGTCACGTCCTTATCAAGTTGACAGTGAGATCCAGCAGCCTCCGAGTCTAAACTTACGAGAGAGTTAGTCGTAGTTGTTCTGCCGGGTTGGTCACCACCACACCCTTCTTCAACTCTAGAATTTGAACTGCTTTCTCGATCTAGGAAGTCGGCATGAACAAGTCCTCGCTTCCGCTCTTCTATATTTCTGTAGTAGACATCACGATGGGAGTTTTTCATGTGCATTCGTAAGTACTGCTTACTCTATACGGATTAGACCAAATTTTAAACATTTGTACCCTTTGGTTGGGTTCCCCTTTCTTGCAAAATACTGTATAACTTCTAATATTAGTACGAGAAGTAATGCACTAAATAGAATGCTGAGGGGGGGGTTCTATTGGAAGTTTTACGGTAGATATATTTCCACTCACATTAAAGCGCTTATCACATTGTTGACATGAGAAGAGTCGTTCCTTGACATGTTGGGTCTGTTGGTGAGTGACGAGCAAGTGTTTGTACTTGAACGTCTTTCCACACTGTCCACAACTGAACGTATGTACAGGACCATCCGAATGAATCAGCATGTGCGTCTTCAAGCTGGAAAAAATTAATACCCAGTTACAGCGAGATATATTTTACAATCTTTAGCCAGTTATTATCTGGATATTATAAAGATTTTTTTCGAAAAGTAAGCTCTAGTAATTATTATATAATATGCTTTTTGAGGAGGACATTACCTCGTCAAATAATGTATCCGTTTACTACATATTTTGCACTCGTATCCTGATCCGTGTTTAAGTTCCACATGACGGTTTAGCCGATACTCCGTCGCAACTCCTTAATTTAAGGGGAAAATAAGAGATTTAGTTAGTTAATCCTACAGTTAGTATATCTTCAATAGTGCATACAGTCTCTCAAGAAGCGGCTTATTCCCTTACCTAATCCACACTGAGGGCAGAAAAAGGGCCAGTCCTTTGTGTGTGAGTATTGATGTTCCATCAGATCCTGCTTCGTCCCAAAATCCTTCAGACATCCGTCATAATCACATTTAAAGGGATTGTCTCCATCAGAATGTTTAGCCAGTTTGTGCTTCTTCAGAGTCGCACCCGACGTGTAGCCCTTTCCTTTAATAAAAAAACCCAACAATTTAAACTAATTCATAAATGTTTCAAAGGGTTAAATAAAGCCTCTTTGTTTGTTCGCCGTCTCACCACAAAGTTCGCAGATGAAAGGCTGCTCTTTAGTTTCCTCATGAGTTTTAAGATGTTTCTTGAGATCGCACTGGAAGATAAACTTCTTATCGCATTTACTGCATTGAAAGCGTCTACTCTGCTCGGAAAAGTGGACATGTTGTTGATGGTTTTTCAACTGATAAATCAACTTAAACCCATTCCCACAAAGGTCACAATTATACGGAGTCTCTCCCGTGTGATCTAAAATGTGACTCTGGAGCTCGGCATAGCGCTTAAAACGTTTTGAACAGTCCTCATGCTCACAGAAAAAGCTTAGAGGGTGACCTAGTTAGTACAGTAAACTATTTAGCTTATAAAAACGTATAAAAAAGGATATAAAAGTGGATAAAGTATAATAAACCTTCATGATATCTTCTAACATGTGCCTTCTTCCTGCACTCGTCTTCAAAACCTCGAGTACAAATCTCACATTTTACAACCTTATCATTCGCCTGAGCTACTTTCTTTTTCATTTTTTGTAACGCAAAAGGTAAAGAAGGGTCATCGTATTTTGAGATTTGTTCAGTCTCACTCTTCTGACCTTCATCCTCACTCTGACCTCGACCTAGCCCTCCCATATTCTCATCTTCCTCATCCATCATCATCTTCACTCTTTTGACATCCGGAACGTCGTCATTGGGGGGATTTATATTTCGTTTCCCAGTCCCATTTTCTGTACCACTGAAGCAGCCGGCTTCTTCCCCAGGGGATGATATATTCTGAGATTTATTAACCCTTGATGACTTTATGCAAACTGCCGTCGGAAATGTTGGCCCTTGGTTGGACATTCTTGTTGTGGAGTGATTCTTCTTATCCTTTCTAAAACTAGAAAGAGTAGAAGATAGAGGGATCCCCCGCCCCCCGGAACTGAAAGCCTCACTTCTAATTCCTATAAAAATAACAAGTTTTATAGAACGGGAGGGATCAAATAGAACCTTGCTTGGGTGGGATACATTTAATAAAATGTAAATAAGTTGCTAACTGACTGTCCCACAAGATCCTGCCGACCTCCTCCGCATCCATGTATGACCTATTGACCTTTGCTTTAGTTCTTCGGCCGCTGGACAAACTGAGTTCCACGGTTGTGAGAATGTTCCGTTTAAGTTGAGCGATTCGTGACCTGAGTTCCTCCAACTCTTGGCACAAACAGCTCAGCCTCTTCAACTGTTTCTGACATTGGGAACAGTAGCCAGCCTTCCCAAAAACTCCCCCGTCCCCAACCTCACTCGCCGGAAGGTCAAGGTCCAGAAGGTCACAGAAATCCGACACTATCTTTCCCACATTTGAAACAGCCCCTTTGGACCAAGGGTGGGCGGTCTTTACACAGAATAAACACAGCCCCGGCACCGATAACTTCATCTCCTTATCTGCTGTTATCGCAGCGTCTTCCCTTATCACCGCAGCAGCGTCTGCTGGAGATAGCTGGGCTGATGATTCCAACTTTGTATCAATTTTGGGCACTGCCTCCTCCTCATTTACATCATCATCGCTTCCAATTTCCTCGTCAGGACTGTGTTCGGATTCAGATAAGGTGGTCTTATCTTCTTCTTCATTCCCTGGAGGACAATCCTCACCCTCCTTCATTATTTATTCTTCTAAAACCAGAAACAGAAGGGATTTCATTCAAATACTTCCATCAAATCTGTAAATATAATTATCTCACTTTTAGAAGAATACGGTTGGAGTAAGGTTTACAGTTTTGCAGGTCCTTGTATATCCTTATATTCTGTATCCATAAAAAAGGTCATATCTATTGACCTTTTATAAATAGTAAGAATTATAAGAAAGAATTAGAATCCCAGTTTGAAATCCTTCCTTCCTTCCCTCTGTTTTGATTCTCAATTGGTAAATATGTTGGTGAAGGTGGCTGGTAGCTGGGGGGAAGGTGGCTGGGCAGCTGGTAGCTGGTAGCTGGGGGGAAAGTGGCT
>JAQFZX010002776.1:0-16435 GCA_034682405.1 Hydroisotoma schaefferi | reverse complement strand
ATATTTGCATTTTATTTTTGTTTCAGTCACCATTAAAAAACTAAAGTTAAATTTAAAAAAAAAATTTCATGGAAATGAAATGACACCTTTCAGCTTTAATTTGAGACTAATTTCAAAAATTGTAAGTTGAAATCTGTAGGAGATGATGGGCATCCAAGAATTTCCGTTCTCCCATAAGAACCGAGGAAAAGTGATTCTCACTTGGCCCAGAAGTCGATAAACGAGAAAGTCGATGGCCGCGAACTCGAGGAAAGAGAAAGTCGTAGAACTGAGCCTTAAAGTATAAAGCGTCGCGTGGAGAGAAAGCAGACATATCAATTGTGTCTAATCCACCAGTAAAAACTTAATTTATTGTGGTATTTTAGTAGCAGAGATGCAGCTGACAGACAGATCCTTGTAATTAGTGAAGGCAAGAGCATGGCTGAGGAAATTGATATATGTTCATAGAAAGTAATTAAATGCAGAACAGAGGCGCAACCACGAGGGGGTATCAGGGGGTACAAATAGCATTAAAGGATACAAAGGGGTGTGGCTAAGCGGGGCTGGGCGGGGGCCTATACTTAACATGTAAAGGATAGGGCCTTTCAGGAATTCTAGGGGGTGTGTTAGAAAACCAGGGGGTACAATGTACCCTCGTACCCCCAGTGGTTTCACCAATGCATGTATGTATAACGACATCGGAATACTTGAGGCTGATATATTGCACTTTTGAAATCTGTAAAATATTCAGTTCAGTTCAGTTCAATGATTTATTGGACAATGATATAATAATATGTAATACAGTCATATTTATCTCAATACCAGGTCACGTAAGTTGTAATAAAGGTTTGCTATTCTATTCTACTCTAGTTTTCTTTAAAATATATTCAGTTAAACAGGGAAACATTTCTATGAATAATAATTTATGTATTATATATAAATAAATTGGTCCTTCCGTTTGGTTATTAATTGTTGTCGTACTGCAAAATCAAAGGATGCTAGATTTTCACACTCCTTGATGTCATTTGTTAGGGAATTCCATTCTTTGCTTACACGATAGAAGTAAGCCTGTTGCCCGAATGTTGTGGTCATCAAGGGTATCAGGAGGTCATTTTTTCGTCGGGATTCTCGTGTTCCTTCTACTCGTCGGTGAACATTATATTCATTATCAGGGTTGTCTAATAAATATTTGTATAGGAACTCTAGGGAATACACTGTGCACCTTTCTTCCACACTAAGCCAATTTAATTTTTCTAAAATGTCATTTGTATTGTATCGTCCTGGTTCAATGATGATTAGCTTTGCTAATCGCATAATTAAGTTGTATTGTGGCTTATAAAGTAAGGAAAGGCGACTACTTTCTCATTTGTTCTAAATCCGGTTCAATTAATAAAAAGCAACAAATGCATAACCATAATGCAGGTCATTCTCTAAAAAGTGTTGGATGTGAGGATGGCTTATCAGGATATGCATTCTAAAATTTAAACCCTCTCAGTTAAGCCGAGTACACAGCTTCATAAAAAAACAGACAGTATAATTTACTAATACAAAATACCATAATTTATGACTTCCATATCTCCAGTTCCTGCCATAGAGCCTAGCCTATGTCTCTATGAATCTTAAACTTTGTATTACTTTTTCTACATAAGTGAAGTGAAATCATGAGTGTTTGTAAACATTTTAGAAATGCAACTCTTAGAAATGTTACAGCTAGAGGCAAAATAAGAAATGGTTTTTATTTCGTTGCTTGTGGATTTGCCTGTGACGAGAAGTAAATTAGCATGCAGTCCAAATTTAAGCTTTCTTGCTGTTTTATCGTTCCAATGGAACTGTAGGAATGAAGCCCATTGTCATTTACAATTACAATAGAAAACTTGCTGACTTACTGTTGTAAATGGGAGTGAAATTCCCATGATGATGAGTCCTATTCATTCTCAAAGTACCTCTTGACGAGTATCAGCATAAAAAGTACGGAACTGGTCTCTATCAAACTGGTCTCGGAGTTTACTAAAATAGAATTCGGGAAGGATTATGACTTTGGCCATACATTTAGAGATTAGTGAAAGTACTGAGTTCGATATGCTGCACAAATAAAAACGTAATGTAAAGATGCGTTTGGGTGGATAGAAAGATGGTCATATTGACAGCTTTCACTACTCCTCTTATTCCATTTTTGTCTCTTTTCTGTAAAACTGCATGTAAGTTTACTTTAACCACATCTATAGCTATCCGTGGTTCTGGTAAATCATAATTTTAAGAGCTTATAAAGTCAATCACTACTCTAATGTTTTGGAAAATATCAACTTCATTCATTTTAATTTCAACAGAATCGAAAGGTCAATAATATTAAAGAATAGATGATTTTTCCCACATCATCATTATAATCAGAGGTATAAATTATCACTTATGGCCTAATTTACAGGTGAACGAAACCAGACAATTTTAGAACAAATTATAATGTTTGTTTCATCCATGCCTTTGTTTGCAATTCATTTCAAGCCATCGTATCAAACTTACGGTACGATTTTTACAGAACGCTCTGCTCAGAGCAACTACCATCCACGGATTCTAAATACCATATTTCACGAATAAATTCCACTGTGTGATTATTCTATCAAATCCCGATTTGACGCAGGAATTACTCCAGGGTGGGGAACTATTCTAGGGTAGATTTATTTGAAATGAAATTGTCGTTTTGGACCCCGATTTGAATGCAAATTTTTAGCCCAGTCAATTGGGGTTATGTAGCCACGCCGTCCGTTTGTCCGTCTGTGTATGGCCTTGATAACTCGAAATAATGACACTACACCGCTAAAATTTGGCATAAAGGGTCTGGGGACGCTATCTAAGGCTAAGTTCGTAAACCGTTAGAGCGCGGACGGACGGACGGACAGGCAGAGTGAAAGTGCATTCACATAAAGAGGTTTACACCTCTTAATAATGATTCAGTCAAATGTATAGTACAGCACGTGTAGGTTATGTCAATTGACTGGGCTAATATAGCTGCTTGGAGGAGGGTTTGCAATAATATGCCATCAAAAATAGAATTATTCACGCTATTTCAGTTGTATTTCATGTGATTTATTCTAGTTTAAGGCGATTAAAATTGAATTTATACAAAAAACCGTCGTATATATTTTAATCTTTGCAGTGTTGAATTTCAAGGTAAGAATTTAAAAAATACGGTGGTTGGTCAAATGAAATAAAGTGGCTTGAAACTTTCTTTGACTACAAATGAAAGTAGTATGAAGGAATCAACACCGAAAAAGATTTATTGAAGTCGTTGTCATTAAGTTTTCACCTCATCTTTTATGAAACTTGAATAGAATTTTTATCATTTCTCTGCATTTCAGTTGAATAGCTTTGAATAACAACCTACCCTGTCCCTCGCAGTTAGTTGGTTTCCTCCTATCCTTCCTATCACTAAAAACATCTCTGCTGGCAAAAAAAACAGTAGCAATATACGTCGTATTCATCTATTTCTAGACCAACCGTTAAACACATCATATAAATGACTTTTATTCCTAAAAACATAGAAAAGAAGACTCACTTCTTGCAAGAATAGGTAGTACTCTTACTAACTTAAGCTCTTCGACATTTTGATAATGAAAGTCGTGAAGTTAACAGACCGAAACTAACCCTTTTGAACCTTATACTAGTAAGAGACGAGATATTATTGGAGTTGATGGTTTGTGTAATTTATACAATTGAAATAACACCTCGTTTTTGTCTATCGTTAAACTAAAAGTGCTAAAGCGAGAGAATTTATCTAGAAAGACGAAATTGTTTTCTAATCGCCTTTTGGGCTCTCAGGTAAGAATTGTCCCACTATAGCTCCGACCACACGGCTGACGCTGCAGCGATAGTGAGTGTTGCTCCTGCCAATTGACTGATATTGATTGTTCAAAGCAGTTTCTTATAAAGTTTCGAAACCTTTGCGAGGAATCAGAGAAAAGGTGTGGTTTATAATGTTATTATTTCCTATGATGATGATATGATACTTCACTTAGCCTCCTAAACCGCTTTACATTAATAGTAACATCCATTTGCACTTCCAAAGTCCTAATACAGCCCAATAGAGACTAAGATGGGTCATTTTTACATTTAGTGGCATTTCAATTAAAACCCTGAGTGTTGAGAATATAAGCCAGATTGAGTGATGAACTAACTTAATTACTCGGTTCCTCAACTGCAACCCGCAGATCTTGCAAGTGTCACCATAAATGATGTTTAGTATACCCATCTATTTCTTTCGATCCCGATCCTATCGAACTAGAAGAAGCAGAAACAGAAAAGGGAGCGTGGTTTGGGTGAAAGTTGAAGGTAGTTGTATTGGGGAGATATTACGGCGTTTAAAGATTAATTTTTCAAGCGCTAAACTTCCACTTCGGTATCTTTTTTGGTCTTCATGTCACCCAATATTCCTACCGCCACATGACATTATTTTAGTTTTAAAAAAGGTCGAAATATTCTATCATGTTATGAAAGGCTCATCCTTTAGCATAGTCTCATTATTGAGAAGCTTTTCCCTGTCAAGTTATGAAGATGTTAGCCCCTTGTCATCTCATTAATCAATGACACTCTCCACTCCTTCCTGTTTCTGCTAAGGCAAGGAGGAGGTTAAAGTGAAGAGTGGCTTTATATTGTTTTTGTTAGTAAACGTATGAAAGGGTTCGTCGTCATATTATTATTACTCTTCAATAAGTTAGAGCATTTGCATCACTTCCCAATGATTTTTTTCAACAACGCAAGCTGCAATTATATATAAAATAAGCTAATCTAGTTTTGTAAAAGCCTTCTGATCTTCTTTGATAACGGCTGTTTTGAATCTCTAGGATAAACAATTGCTGCTTGAAACTGTAAATGGTAATGAAAATAAATAATTGCTAGTGAAAAAACGGAGACTGAGACAATTTTCGAACTTGTCCCAAAGAGAAATCTTGAGTGAAAGCTAATTCGTAATAGAAATGATCTCTTTCCATACTCTATAATACATTCTGCCGAATAAAACTTTCCTCCTTTTCCTCTTCTTTGGGTTTTATTGCAGAAAACTCAAAGAGGGCTGAGTAAAGAACCCTTAAAAAATGAAGGAAAGTTTCACAACAAGCGTTTTTGTTCTAAATTCGTAGAAACCAAAGCCAAAACCATGAAACGCTGAAAGTAAAAAAGAACCTTTTTTAAGTAAATGGTCATGTTGTTACTGCTGCTTCCTACCCTATACTCATATTATTGTGAACAGGACTAAAATTCTATCATTCGTTTTAGTTGTGTGGCCACTATGCATACATGTGTACGTATGGTAATAAAATGTACAATTGTTACCGTTTCGGATCATTGCCCGTTGCCAATCCTGTATATCATCCTATTAGCTTGGAAACTGTAGGTTATGCTTCTGTACCTACTGTCTGTCCCTTCATTTTGATCTCTGGATAATGTTGTAGCGTTATGCATGTTTTCACACTAAAGACAAATTTCACACTTGCTGTCTAACTGAGAACTACAATCACTTTACTTAGTATTTTTTAATAAAGCTAAATAAATATATTCCCCATAAATATGTAACGAGATGCGGTGTTTGTGGGTCTCATTCATAGTTATCCATTTCACATATCTCCAAAGAGAGAAGGCGTTTAACTTTTGGGTCAAATGCAATGCAACTACGAACTACCTCAGTCTTAGCCAGGATCTTGCTTTCACTTTCTCAGTCTGCTGAATTGACACAGTTGAGCAAATCGGCCTTTGAGATGTTTACATTAGTGTTTTCTCTTCCCTATCGAAAGATGGACTGAAGAAATAGTTCGCTTTAGTTCATCTATCTCTCGAGCTTTAAGATTGAATAGAAACTTTGAAAGTACAGTTGAACTTTTGACAGACGATATACTTTAAGAAACATACGTTGAGAATAGGGTGGTAATATAAAACCCCTTACCAGTTGAACAATGATGGTCATCACAAAATTTCTGGCTTCACTATCCCTTCAGCCTTTCTACACTGCCTTTGTCTATCGGACCAAAAGCTGTTTTATTTGAGGTGATGACATTGCATTTAGCTAGTTTCATGCAAATTATTATTCCCGGATCATTTACTTTTGTTTTTTATTACTTGGATTTGGGAATATGACTTGCCGACTCAGTTTGAATACAGAAGTCGGGAAAAACATTATTTTACAAAACGATTAACTATTGGAAAGAGCAGAACCTTGGTATACCTTTTTTGATAGAACCTGAGACAAACTATTTCTATAGAAGATCTGACGTGCATACTTCGTAAATAAGTTGTACCTACTTATTGTTCATAGTTTAGTTCCTTAATTAGACATTAGACATAAATTACTTTCTATTGCTAACAATGCAATAAGCGCCTATTAATGAATGCTAATGATACCCGTGGTATTTTATGTACCATGTCCTTTCGAAAATGCCTGCCTAGCACCAACTATGAAGACACATTCGGATTGGATGCAGGACCACCAGGATTCAGAAATATTAATACAGTAAATTAATCAGTCAGGTTTCTACTAATGAGAAAATACACATAAAGAAATGCGGTCTTTCAATTATATTTTGTATAATATTCAGGTAAACATATTAGTCTGCACCCCTTTTTAAGAAATATTCTATAAGCTTAGTTTTGAACAAATTATTGGTGTGGATAGATTTTAGATTCTCCGATAGCTGATTCCAAAATTTACATGATTAATGCAGAATACTTTATATTGAAGTATCAGGTAAAACTAACGCGTAAAACATGTAAGTATTTTCAGCCTTGATTTCCAATGACCTTATGATGATACACGAGAATATTTCCTGCATCGATTATTTAGTAATTTGAGTAATTACTGTTATAGTGTGTTTACAGCTAATGTAAAACCCGATTCAATCTCTAAGGTTTGTAAATCCTTCCCGTTACTTTAGTCCTGCTAGGATCATTTGAAGTTTCTTCAGAGCAAGTACTGACCTTAAGACCTCTAGACTGGTATACTATGAATGGTCCAATTATATACAGAACAATTGTGTAGATATTTTGCACAGGTTTTACACGTCTCAGTTGTGCACTTTATTTCTGCTTGATCCAGCCAGCTCCATACAAAAGATTCCGCTCACGTCGCACAGGGAGAAATATTGGAGCAAGTATTTAATGAAAAATTTTGTGGTCAGTGAGCTTTCATAATTTGTAAAGACTCCTTTGTGTATTGACACAAGAGGTTGTGGAGAAAGTTGTGAGTTTCATCCACACACGCTCAAGCCATACGTATGCACTCTTCCATACTCTTATCGTATTCAACATGACCAGAAAGAACCACAAGACGGGGCCCTAGCCTAAGCTAATCTTGAGTTTAGATTGCCTAAGCAGTCGGTCTGTGGGAGGCTGAAAGAAATAGGAAGCAGACAAATGAAGAACCGTTTGCCGATTCGCCTTAAGCATACAAATAGCAATCTTTCGTTGAGGGTACAGATTTCCTTCCGCCGATCTGCAACCTTCTCAATTCCTCCCACAGAAGAATTCGAAATAAGCTAAATAATACAGGAGCAGAGGTATAGGTTAGTTAGTAGGTAAGCAAATTAATGATTATTATTTTTTGACAGCATCCTCCCTGTAGTCATTAGCTCAGCCTCAAACGGGGAAAGAAAGCACGAGGAAAAAATATATCTGTCTACCATCTACTATGTTAAGGTGAAACAGGGACTACGACTTTCCTGTTCCTCAAACCAACAGGAACAACACGGATGGAAGGATGGATAGCTAGTTGTCGGCACTTACTTCTACTCAATTAAGAGGATTATGAAGAGGGATAATAGTAATTATTATGAGAACTCACAGCTGAATACGGAAGGAAACGTATCATCTTCAATCTGCTCAGCTCTGCTGTCAGAAAATTGTTCTTGGTATTTTTTTCAATAATCAGTGCTGGTGAGGAGAATTAAAAAAGTAGATGGACATAGCACTTAGGCATAAATACACATTAGGATTCGGTTCGGAAGGATATACGTGAAAGCAAGAGCTTTTTTCAGATTCTTTTTTTTATTCGATAAGACCCAAATTTAGCA
Source organism: Hydroisotoma schaefferi (assembly GCA_034682405.1). NCBI lineage: Eukaryota > Metazoa > Arthropoda > Collembola > Entomobryomorpha > Isotomidae > Hydroisotoma > Hydroisotoma schaefferi. The sequence goes on along the minus strand of JAQFZX010002776.1, from coordinate 8,408 downwards.
GCCCTCTCACGCAATGAGTTTAGATTAGTACCTTACTTTATACTATACAGATGTATTTTTTGTACTTTATCAAGATCTGCTTGCTATAACTATAAGTTACTCTACTTTTCTTATTTTTATTAAGAACGGGTACGAGTGCGTTTTAGGCCTAACTTGCAGGATTGATGGCATTTAAAAATCTTCTGATGTTATTATAAAAATCAAAAATTTAAAGCATTGTCAAAACATACTTTGAAAAGCTTTAAAGTTTAAATAATCTGATCTTTAATAGAAATCTTCGTTTTTTTCTCAATGAAACATTTAAATCCAATTTGCTGCTATCTGGTGCAGAGTTTTGAAAATTCTCTTTAGGGTAAAAATAACGGTTCCAAGGAAGTTTAGTAATGAGAGATTCCAGCGAGCCTTGTAAAAAAATGTTGCTTCTTTAATCAACGCATTAAAGTGTGTAGAAGGTATATAAAGTTATTAGGACTAAACTAAACTAAATTAATTTTCAATACAATGAATCTAATGTTGGATGAGGCTGGAAAAAACGGAGTTAGATCATTTTGAGAGGCTTATTAGACAAACGGAAAGTTTTGTATTGTACGAATGAGAATAAAAGCTACTGAAAGACAACTTGAAGTCCGACATGCAAGTGAATATTGTACATGAAGCATGACTTTCGATATCTTGAGGGGGGAAAAGTCTCTAATAAATGATAACGGGAAGTTGGCTCCTATAACAGTTTTTCATTTGCGATCAGAATTTAGATCAGTTTGGCTATTTTCTCATTCCTCAGACGGACTCAAGACTTACTTTACCAACCAGAAGCTAAAGCTATTACTTCAATCGTGTTTCCATGATGGCCGGGTAGATATACAATGCAGAATAATAATCAATTGGTGGGAAGAGAAAAAAATTATCATTGGTAAGCGTTGCTGAATTGTAAAACTTTTACTATACATATAATATGAACAACTAGCTAGCAGAAGTAACAGTAAGAAAGTCAGAAATCAGTTATAGCGTGTGTCTGCATAAGATATATTGTAATGTAGTACTTCCCATTGCTGGTATGGTCTAGCGTCAATCAAATTCTAGATTTTACCTGATGTTTTCTCTCGTCTCAAAACTTCCATAAATCATACAGGAACGTCAATTTACGGACAATTCCTACAGAAAGATGGCTAATGAACCAGTTTTTGATCTATGAAAATTAGAGGAAAATAAATAGTACTGTGACAACAGAGTGCATACCGTTTCTGCTACCGAGGTGTGTGAATGAATTTAAAGATTAAAAACTCAATCCTGACATGATCTCCATTTGTTAAAAAATAAGCTTCAGCATTCATATTCATAAACGGATCAAAGTTTATAAAGTCGACGCAGTATTGAGCGAGCATCATATCCGAAACCGGAAGTATTTATATTCTGGATGGTAGCTAAAATTGTTCTCATATTCATAACAATAAAATAATGGTTATTAAAACAAACTCCTGCTGTTTCAGAAAGGTACGAATGAAATGCCGAGAATAAGGTGTGCATGTTGAACCTTCTGGTGGAGGCAGAAATAATTCAATTTACATTCTAAACCAAACGTTAGTAATTCATAATTCCAAGATCTCTCTACAACCATCTGGAGGGGTTCTCATGCATTTAGAACTGTGGGGAAATTATTAAAAAACCACTTTGGTCTCTAAAATGCTTCCTCAAGAGTTATTTTTCCTTCTAAGAGAGATAAAAAGGGAGAGCCCAAAAAGCCAGCAAGTAGCTCTTTCTTTTCAGCTTTCTAATAATATAATGTCATCATCATCATGGGAGGAAGACCCCCATCAATGTTCATCTTCGAGCTGAGCTGTCGCCGTAGACTAGAAGTCAAGCTCTTTGCAAGATTTTACCTTTTCCGACCGGAAATCTCCAGCTGGGCTTCCCTCTCCCTTTTTAGTTCTTATGTCTGAATTCATTAGAAAACCTGCCATAAATGTGCTCATTTGCCTATTTCCTTGTCTACTGGAGGGTTTAGTCCCTAAAATCTCTCATAAAAGCCCGTTTGGTTTGATGCTTCTTGAAATCTCGGAGTGATGTCCCGTTTATACATAAATACCCTTAACACATATATATATATAACAGCCAACACAGTTGCTAATCATTGTTTATGTAAATTACTGAAAAAAGCTTCTACAGAATATTGAAGGCGGTCTCTTTTAATGCATTTGTAAGTGGGTGAATTGAACGTATTCGTATTCGTACGTAAGATTTCAATTCTATAAGTTAATCCAAAAAATTCACTATCCCGTCATAGCTACTCTATAGGACAGTGATTGGTCTTGGTTAATGAATATTTAACATGAAAGTTGCCGACGGAATTAGTTTAAGCTTGTTTTACGAAACTTTAATTTCCCCATTTGTATGTCAATTATGGAATTCTGGTTGATGTTATTCGCGATGGACTCCCATAGTATATCACCATTATCTGTTGGTAGTCTTTTCTGGACCGCCCTAGAAGGATAACTCTTTGGGATAGGTTGGCAATTTTCAATAAAAGGTCGTTTTAGCCCAGTCAATTGGGCTTATCCCACTTAGCCCACCGAATCCGTCTGTCTGTCTGTCTGTCCGCGCTAGATCTCAGAACCTACCCGACCGATCCGTCTGCAATTTTGCACAGTTGTGGCAATGTCAAAAAATGTGAACCTCTACTTTTGTTAAAAAGTAACAAATAATATACAATTTTTGCTAACATCAAAATTGGAAAGGTCAGGGGAATTAATGAATAAAAAAAAACAACGGAAAGGGAAAATCGAGGTGGGTGATGCCGAGTAGGTCGGACAATCGTAGCGACTATTTCGGCCCGGACCATTACATACGCAGACTGCAAGAAAACGGGCAGCAGTCATATACTGAGAACAACTGACTGGGCTCATATAGCTGCTTGGAGGAGGTTTTTATAACAGGGCCTCCGTCACCATTAATTCATTCTACGATGTATTTGAGAGTGATTTCACATCATAAATAAACTAAAATGTCTCACGATTTCAGGTAACACTGAAATACGAATATTTAATTAAGGATAGTTCAAATTTAAATCTAAAATAATGAAACGAGATAATAAGAAGGATGTCATCATTTTGTAATCATGAACAAACATATAGCTTGCTACTTTAACTTGTTTTGGAACAGAATCACGAAGAGCTTAACGAAGCCTCACTCCGCTTTAACCCAACCAAAAACACCCATAAGCAGCTACCTAGTTCAATCGGATGTTGATGAAATATTCATTTGTTTGTTGTCCCTACGGATTTAGATAATACTAGTGAGGTTGTCCCTGTACAAGGGGTATCTGTGGTTTGTCATACACTACATACCCTCAGACCTAACCATCAGAGTCTACGACAAATGATACCGTGTCAAATGATACCGCGTCAAATGATACCTAGCGTCAAATGATACCCCGTCAAATGATACCTAGCGTCAAATGATACCTAGCGTCAAATGATACCGCGTCAAATGATACCTAGCGTCAAATGATACCGCGTCAAATGATACCTAGCGTCAAATGATACCGTGGGTATCTCTCATCATCGCTCTGCTGTAGGGCAAAATGTATTGCAATGCAAATAAATACCGTCTTTCCCGTTCGATAAGCCGCCCCGGTTGATAAGCCGAATTTTACCATTTGGGTAATTTTTTTCCTTGCTAAGATAAGCCACAGTCCTAATACCTGCACATATACATTAATGTATACGAGAAACGTTGAGGAGTTACATCAAACTTTTATTAATCTCATTAATAAAATCTGATTTAAAATTTTTTAATCTATAGACCAATTTCTCTTTAATCCAATATATGTTTTCTGCTAACAAAATCTAAGATGTTTCAGTAAAGTTAATTGTGTAATTAAAGTGTTTGTGACCTGCCGTGACCGTGAGGACACCCGTGAATACAACTCATTTAATGGCCGTTTTATACCTTAGAATCTTAATTCTCATTAATTAATTTGCATGTACTGACTTCTGCAAAAAGGCATTAACTGTACAGTTAAAGATTGAAACTATATGCACCGCAAGCCTTAAAATTCCTTCTTTTTTAACTGATCAGCCGCGGCTTATCAAACGGGAAAGGCGGTACATTCAAAATATAATTGGTGAAGATGTGTAGTAGTAGCAGGGCAAAGGTAGTAGTAAACAGTAGTAGCAGTAGTAATGCTGTGGTGCGTATGTTGTAGTAAGTAGAATGTATTTATTTTCATTGCCATACATTTTGCCCTAAAGCAGAGCGATGATGAGAGATACCCACGATATCATTTGACGCCGTATCATTTGACGCGGTATCATTTGTCGTGCACCCAACCATCAAGTTCAAGTTCAATGATTTATTTAAGTGACAAACAGCATATAAACATGACAATTATCAAATGGCAAATGCTGCACTTTGATCCCAATGCTGGGTCACTTTTGGGAATATAGAAAAAAAAATTAAATAAATAATTCCGTTGCGAGATTTGTTACATTAAATGAAAATTCGATTTGTCTAAACTTTAAGTCTAAATTTGTCCGATAGTCTAAACTTATCCGTAATCTATACAAGTACAATTTTTACGAAGAATAGTTGATAAAATATGTGTGGAAAAAATTGTAGAAAAAAAAACCTCCAAAGAAAATATTAATCCATGATTAACTGTAAAAACTGGTAACCCAAGCTACTTGCATAATCTGATAACTAAATACAATCGTTGACGTTCCTTGTTACAAAAATAGTATCTTAGCTATCGTTGAAAAATTTAAATTCCAATTCGTTTAGTAATCATATTTTGGTCTTCCGTAAAACCAGAATAGTACTACGATGAAAGCTTAATGCTAGGGAATACAGGTCAGAGTTCAGTTCAGAGCATGCATGGCGTTGATTGTGCTGAAAGTAGATATCTGCAAAAGTTTTCAATGGTAGACAAACCTTTCATATACCATAATTCCGGAAGAAAGTTCTTCTGGGTCTGACCCTAACAAAAAGTTTTGCTTGATGAAAAGAGGGATAATGTATAAGTTGAAGAGCATAGTGAGTTAAATGCAGTTCCCATCCAGTTAGCACAGTTTAGTTTGGCTAGTTTGGCATGCTTGTGTGCTTAAGATTAAAAGTACATTAAACGTGCAAAGGGGTTGAGCTTGTGCTCTAGAAGATGGAAAGTATAGATGGATTACAACTCTATTCAACAATAATCCTCTTCTCTCTCCGGTTCAACTTCTCTAATTCCTATTGACAGCTAAAATAAAGCAAACCACAATCCTTCCTTCCTCCGTTTGACTCGTTTCCTACTCCATAAAATTATAATTTAGATCTCGGGATAATAATCTCCTTCCTCCAAACTCATCCAGAGAGAGATTCCTGTCCTCATCAAATGGCTGTGAATTAATTACCTTTTTTAAGAATTGTGCTAGGTTATTTCCTAATTTATAGTTTTTAAGGGTTGCGTAGTACGGCATACTAATCTGTGTTAAATTCTTACTGTAGCAGGTAGCGGGTATTTCTATGCAAAGCACTAGAATTAAGAAGTACTAAATCTAATAGTCTGAATGGTAATAGTCAAAGAGCTTAAGCGTTACTCGGTTTCCTTTTGTAACTAAAAATGGAAAAGTCATCAAATACATGTTGTACTTTCGTTCGATCCATCATCATCCGTTTGGGTAAAATAATAACAATGCACTAGAGAAGGATTCGGGATACAGAAAAGTTGTTTGCAAAATGAAAATAAGACAAAATATCCTCGACACGGAAATAATGACAAATTAAAAGGTTACCCATCGCAAATATCGATAGTTTAATAAGTCGACACGAAAATAACAAGGACAGTTATAAACATAAGGCAACGATAAAACGAAACGAAATTGAGAAAAGGCTCACCACACTAGCAGTCAAATGCCTTGAATATCAACTACCGAAGCATGAGTACGCCAAGAAGGGTGTACAGAGTGGTCGATAAGTAGGTACCTTTGTGTAATCAAACTTCTGAAATTCATCAGTTGTCTTTATAGTTGCAACATCCTGAAAACATAATGTATGCGTATTAATTTAATAATACAATGCATACGAACATCCGACTGAACTGAACATCTGGATTGTTTTTAGACGCAGCGACAGAGTGGCAAGAAAATGCCTCTCGAAACAGTAATCAGTTATTTTTAGTAATTGCAGCATTGCATTGTTCAAGTTATTTATTCATATCATAAAGTGGGTCACAAGCCATTCAACATAACCCCTAAAACGATAACTATACGATACTACCAAACAAAAAGAAAATCAGGTAAGTTAAGTAAGTAATTTGGGGGACTGGACCAGATAATTTAAAAATTCATGCATTATAAATTCAAAGGCTTACTGTTTAGAAAGTTCTAAACATTTGAGCTTTTCCTGGAAAATCTTAAAGTTATACTCTAAGATGTCTTAGAATAATGCTATTCCACAAGGCAACTACTCTATATTGAAAACTATACGACCAGGGTTGGTCTGGAGTTTTTGCGTTTACTTTTTCTTTCACTCTCTTTGGGTGTTACAAGTCAGTCAAGAATTTAAGGCGTATTTTAAGGAGTCAAGTACCAACAGATATGAAACACAAATAAAAAAAACATGCGTTTTAGATATCCTGTTTTATTATAAAGACCCCTTTTTCAACCTTTATACAAGGTGTGCACTCGTCAAACCAACCCGCTTTATATTTGTAAATATATTTCAAATTTTTATAAAAGTAAGGAAGAAATGTAAAGGAAACGGTGATTTTGATCCATAAGAGGGTCAAATTTCCAACCAATATCAGTAACAGAAGTAGAAAGAAAAACTATTTTGCGTGCCCGTGTATTTATATGAACAATCGGATGGAAAACGCACTAATTACAAAATAAATCAAAATAATTCGTAAAACTTTACAGGGTAAAAATGGCTAATGTTATAAATAAAAACTGGTAAAAATATCTTCATGGCAATGTCATGGGGTCTGTTAAAATATTTCTTAAAAAATTACAACAAAAAGAACTAAAATAATGCATAAAACTTGTATTTATTGGAAAATGGCAGTGTCAGTAGTTAAAAAATCTTTTAATGCGTTAAGTTAAAAAAACGACGACTAATGAAATAAAGAGTGAATAAGAGTTTAATTTCTTTACATGAAGATAATAGCCTTTACAAAAGGTAAGGGGTTGTATTCTTTACAGTTTTTAAATTTAATAAAAAGGTAAACCGGAAAGCTCCTTATGAAGCCAAGCAAAAGGTAGAGAGCACAGGCTAAGATAAGATAATGAATGGAAAGAGTTTTTATTCATTGAGATTTTCTTTTCAAAACTGCAATAGATAGATGTACGGGGAAATTGTATGTGTTCCTTAATTAATAATGCGGATAAATGATGATGATAATGATTAACAAAGTCTTCTGCAGATAAAATTTACTAAACCCTTCGAATTGAGGTTTAAAATTAAAATGCGTGACTTGGTTGAGCAAAAAATGCTATAATATTTTTTGGCCACCAAGTCCATTTGCCACTAAGTCGTTTGCCACCAAGTCCATTTGCCACCAAGTCGTTGGCCACGAAGTCGTAGACTCCAAATAAGCAACCCTTAAAATTAATGATGAAATAACTCTGCCCACCAATACCGACGTCATAAATAACTTGAACCACAAGAAAGACGGACATCCAGGGATGGGTATTCGGTTACAATTACAATCAATTAATGTAATAAATTACAACAAAGTAATTAAAAATTGAAAATTGATTACTTTCCTAAATACTAGAGTAATTGTAATGTTACATTGCTCTGGGAAAGTAATCAATACTGCTTAATTGATTACAATCACATGCATGAGTAATTTTTATGGTAATCAATTATTGTAATGAAAGTTCCGAATTGTGGATTGAAAATGCTAAACTGCCTAAAGTTATAAGGTGGCCATCCATCCATATCAATATATCCTCACAGACTTCTATGCTTCGTATAAAATCACTCGCCGGCACGTCCATAAAGAATCTGCGGGACTCGTTATTCCTCATAAAAAAACACAAGACAAAGCTTAAAACGCTGCGTAAATTCGTTCATTTAGCACGTAATTGTTTTTTATTTGAAGAGTACTACTTATTAATTAATCATGGCAGCTCTACCTAAACCTAAAAGTCAAAGTGAAGTGGAAAATCTACCAAAAGTTATTAACGCAACGGGACCTTTTTGGAACTCGAAAATGTAAGCGGCCTCTTCTCCGTGGACTTACTTGTTTGACATCATCAATCTGCAGCTTATCAATTTTACGTTCTGCACCTTAATTTGTTTTTTCGATTTATTTATCACTAAAACCAGAAATTTTAATAAAATGAAGCTCGGCGTAATGAACCAATGTAATTAATTACGTATTGTAATTAATTACATAATGTAATCGAGTAATGTAATTTACTCCGGCT
>JAQFZX010002775.1:0-16444 GCA_034682405.1 Hydroisotoma schaefferi | reverse complement strand
AAATATAATGGGATATCTAAGGATATCATCATAAATATAATGGGATATCTAAGGATATCATCATAAATATAATGGGATATCTAAGGATATCATCATAAATATAATGGGAGGAAACGGGGTTCTATCTAACTCGTAAGAATTAGCCTAACTTTCTCCAACTCTTGACTAAAAGGTGGAACAGAAGCAAGTTTTTGTCTAACCAAACGTCCTCCTCCCAATTACCTCCATCCTTAGCCTTATTATGATGAAGACTACAGAATAGTAAACCAGTCATCAACAAAAACTACTGTAGACCCATCCTAAAGTATCCAACCAGCTAAAAGTTTGTCCTTAATGGGATAATACTTTTCTTCTACAATCAACTGGCCAAATTCATGCAATGTTTTTCAACACACCACCGCATAGGAATAGGTCCTATAATTGGCTAAGGTTGGGACAAAACTGGTAGCTTTTTTACAAAAGTTTTGAGCAACTTTTAGTAGAATGTTGTAAACTGCGTAGGTAGTTGGGAGGGTGATGGTGTGTATTAAAGAACTGTCATGTCACATAGGGAAAGCTGGGTTAAGTCTAGACAAAGCCCATCAGAGGACGGGATTAGAAACTGACAGATCCCTCCGATCCGGATGCTGTTATTTAGTTGATGATGATGAATTACCTGAAGTGATGCTTTTGGCCAGGGAACTAACACCACTGCCAAGTCCAGCTAGGAAGCCTGTTGGTCCTTGGAACATGCCTTGATAGGGATAGAGGACCAAGTCTTTAAGCCCTGAACCAACACTCACAACCAAACTCCCAGGACTTCCTAGAAGTTCCAGGGAGCCCAGTAATCTCATTGGATTCCCTAGTTGGAAAATTGCGCCTGTTGTATAGTGAGCACTCAGAGCTTGGCCTAGGTTGTAACTTGTTGTTGTTACTCCGAAGGTTTCAAACTTTGGGATTTTGACGAGTGAATGGTCCACCGCTAGGTAGACACTTCGGGCCATACGCAGAGTTAGACAAACTTCCAGAGGCTCTATCAGGATACTCTCAAGCTGAACTGGGTGACAGAAGTTTGCCAGCAGAGTTAGCACTTCTTCTGGGACTTTTATAGGAGAGGGATTCGGATTATAACTTTCTGGTAGCGTTCGGGAGGATTCATAACTTCTTCTTTGGTCCCATCTTATTTCCATAGAGGAATCTACAGGCTCGAACTTTCTTCCTGTTGTTGAGGAAGAGGCTGTCATGTCAGAGCGCGGCTTATCCAACGCCCTGCTGTCCACATTTAACCATTGGTCCATCGTTAGTGGAGGAGGTGAGGAGGGCTGACTTCTAGAGGATGCCAAACGTATCCAGTCAGTTACTGGGTTTTCACGCTGCACATTAGCGGGCTCAAGATGGACGATTGTCGTACTTTTTTTGAAACCGACATCCATTGAGGAGGGGACGGCCATGAATTGCTTGTTTACGTAATCCGTACTTAGTTCTTCTTCACTTTTCTCAACAGACCCGAAAGAGATAACTTGATGCTCACAATCCAGAAAGAATTCCGACTGGTTTTGGAACAGTTCCAGCCGCTCGGTGATGACGGTGCCTAAGGTTTGAATTGAGCTTAGCACAGTGTCCAAAAAACGGTCTTCGATGTTTAGGCAGAATGGCTTAGACTCCAGAGTCAACACTTTTAATTCCCTTTGGCCAAAGTAGTTCTCTCGGAATGAGGCAAAAGCGGACAGCATGCACGACTTGTCATTCTTAAACAAACGGAAGAATGCGGTTTCCTCGTCTGGGCCGTACTTTTCAGGAAGGTGGAGTTTCTTGTAGGCACCTTCTTGTTGGAGAATTACCGGGAAGTCGCACACAGTCTCCAGTGCAAACCCTGGACTATCGATTTGAACGTTACCCACTTGAGCTGTCATGGACCAGTTCTTGCATAACCTAATTTCAATAGGAATATTTATAAAAAAAAAACATTAAAATCCCACACATTCCTCCCGAACTCCGCGTTTGCTATCTAGGTTACCTTTTCTTGGTAATGCTAGTACAGGGTTCCGTACACGAGGGAAGTTGCTCGAGAAACAAATCTTCTGCCGTGATGGTAATCACTTCCATATTCTCCGTAGATGAAATTAAATCTTCAGTTATCATTAAAGATAATTGGGGAACGTAGACGCGGACTAGGTATCGGGATCGTGGGCTCAGAGAGCAACTGCTGTCCTTGTTGAATAAGACTGAGTAACTAAAAAACCATCAATAGATCATTAGCCATTCACACCAAGTATTCTGCTGAAGTAAGCAAGTAAGTTGCTACCTGTGGTCTGAACTGATATCTCCAACAAACAGAGTTTCACCCGAAGGAGTAGCAAGATCTGTAGACAACCTTCGTGGAACAGCCTGCATTTGAGTATACTTTATATAGTCTTTGGAATCCACCACTCTTTCGTTGATTGGCACTGTGGAAGGATTAGTCCAGCTGTTTGTCAAGGAGGATTCAGAATATTGGATCCGGCTTCGGATGTCCTTGGCTGCCACTTCGATGTTTGACATCCGTTCAATTCTAACAACCCAGGTTGAGCCGATCTGTTCTACTTGGATCTTTACATCCGTCACCTGCCCGACTCGGAGGAAATGGGAGAATGAACCGTCCAGTTTTATATCTTTTGTCCAATCTATACCTTCTCCTAAAACGTACAGAACATGTTACAATTAAACTTCTCCAGTTAGTCTCAAGAGGGAAGGTGAGAAAATAAAATAACAGACCTGCAAAGAGTAGAGTTCCTTTGGGGTTGGCGTCATTCCAATTTCCTTTCTCTGGATCCGGTTTTTCGTACTTGCTCAGAAGTAAAACAGGAAAGGGGAGCGGCTGTGGGTGTAACTGAGGAAACATCAGGTATTTCTGTGCCAAGCCGTATTCCGCCTTAGTGAAGGCTGGCAGGAGTTGATACTGCTCAAAATTATCGGCCATTTGAATCGGCATCCCGCTAACTCCATCCGCTTGAGCCAGAAGAAACGGTACATTCGTACAATTTCGGACAACAAGATCTGGACAAGAGTCCGGAGCAACTGTGATCCAAACCTGTCCATTTTTACACGTCCAGCTTACTTTAACTGGAGAGGTTACTTTCGTCACGTCGTCAAGCAATAAATCAGTTCTAGGGAAGTAGAAAAACAGTTTGTAAATAATTTTATGATTTTTTAGGGAGTGTAAAATCTGATTTGATATTTACGTCTCTATATGAATAGTTTTTCCAACTCTGGGTAAAGAGAGGGCGGAGGTTGCGGCTGGAACCCGATGATTAGAATTCATATTGTTGAAGATGAGCTGGAAGTCGATAAGTTGGACGAACCACCAGGGTCCTCCACAACTCAAGGCTAGATAAGTTACTCTCTTCCCCTGCGGAATGTACTCGGTCTGTTCTCTAATTCCCCAGATAAGGGGATGTCCTTGGGTTCGCAAGTTTGGCATTAAAACTTCCTGAGAGGAGAACCTCTCGTCACTCCATTCCTTTTCTTTTTGTGTTTTGTTGGATGATAGGAAGAAACTTTGGACAGAAAGGGCTGAGTTGGTTTCATTTATTATCGTAAATGTCGGTCGGATTGTCATCACCAACATATTGTTCCACATACGCGACTCCAATGTTAACATCCCAATCTAAAATCCAATCTATTATTTTAAAAGTAATAGTGTGTAAAGGGATGAGTTTAAATGACCAACTCTTACTTGATCATTTACACCAAAATCAATCCTACTAAAGGAGTCTATAGGCACAATTCCATCTTCGTTCGTGTGGTGGACATCAGTGCGGAATTGCTCTTCTGAAAACCGTAACTTGCTACTGAGTAACACTTCCCCATCCAAGAATAATCCTATCATAAATCTTGTCTGAAAGTAAATAACAATACCTTCCATTAACATTAAAAATTAATTGGTTATAAATTCCTAGAGAAAGACGCCGCCTACCTCTTGGATTAAAACGCGAGCAGGAGAAAATACTGAATGAGAAGCCATCTTAAAGTAACTCCAAATCTCCTCAACATTACTTGGTGTTTGACAAAATAGGATTTCCATCCCAGTAAGATTGATTACCAATGCCCAAGGACGAACACTAACCATGAGGGTTGGAATTCCTTCAATCCACGGAACAAACTCAACCTTTAATAATAAAGAGAAAGGATTTTAAAATATTTCAAGGATTTGATGAGCATTTGTGAAAATATTTATACGGAACCTCGAGATTCATTTCCGACTGTTCTAGGGAAATCCATTCATCGAGACTTATATCTTCGGAAACGAAGGGCCAGCTCTTTTCCACTTGTTTCTTTTCATCCTCTTTGTGACCACTTGCGAAACTTGAGCCGATTATGTCAGAGATTATGTCATCCAACGGACGTTCACAGTCAGGGAATACCGTGGTAGGGACCCCGGGAACTAGCGGGATTGACGGTGTTGATGAACATGACAGCGAGCTGAAAAATAATTACAAATAATTAAAACTTTTATTAGCTTTTGCTTCCGTCCCAGCGCCGGTTTAGTTTTACTTGTATTGGAATGTGAGGTGGTGCTGGATGGTGTCGCTTCCAAGAAAGTCAATCTGCATGTCTTGCCCTTGTCCCTTGAGGATATAGCTTTCCTGCTGAGCTATTGCTGACGTTGACACGTGGACCATCGTCTTTGTAGGAAGGAGAGAACGGACTCGGAAGCAGGGACTTAGTACAATCTAGCACATTATTACAGGATTAATTAAGTGAGTGAACCAGCAGTGGCTGCACTACCAACCACCAACTATACATAACGTACCAGATAACGCTCCGTGTCTAGCACCTTCTCTTGAATTAGCGAACACCATACGGAGTAGGACTTAATGTCTCCATTATCTTCTCGAAACACTGAGGAGTATTAAAGTGTCATTTAAAGTAGCATTTAAAGATGAAAGATGAAAAGAGGATTGATTACTTACGAGAAACGCAGACGGACTTATTTTTAGCGTGTAATAGTTTCCAAGGAGTGATGACGATGCTCCAAGGATTCTTTTCGCCTCCATCAGAGAACTTGAACCGAAAATGCTCCACATCCGACAAATTCAATAGTTGGGTATTCCCATGTCCTCGTCTGGGAACTGTGAATTTTAATTCTGAACTTCGACTAAAGGGAAGTACAGCTATTTTAATCTGCTCATTCAGTGCATTTGCAAACATCAATGATCCAGTTATAGTTATCTGAAAGGATAATATAACTTATTAACTAACTCTAACTGATTGAAGATAAGGTTAAAATATAATTCTTCGAAACAAACCAATCGCTGTGTAGTTAAGAAGTTTGCGACATGAACGAACAACGGTTTTTTGTTAACTGTTCTGACACTGTATCCCGCATTGTTGGTGAATGTAACCGGGCCGGTGTAACTCCAATCTTTGTCAAGCACTCGAAACCGTCCAATCTTTAGGGTTAATAAATCCAAATTATAATAGTAATTACACCACCTAGTCCAAGTAAATAGGTAACTTACAGGAGGTAGTTTATGACTTGTCCAATAGTAAGGAACGCAGCCCCCTATCGGTATCTCTGTCTCTCCGTCCAAACATCCCTCCTGGATAAACTTCACTACCACGTTTAAAGAGTTGTAAATCACAATTTGATTCACGTTCACGCTTGGCCTGTCAATTATTAATCGTTTAATATTAAAAATATCCTTCCTGAAAACGTACACAACCTCTTTTAGTCCACTTACTCCAACCGAATGCTGTGCAAGTCAATCGTTCCAGCGGCGTCCAGAGCATTTATTATTTTATACCAGGAGCCCAGCGAGGTTAGTACGGTGTGCAGAGTGGAAGCTCCTATCTTGACAGCAATATCTTTGGTCAATACCTTGATCTCGGACACTAGACTCTCCCCAGCAGCGACCGACTCATTCAGAGAGAAGCTGGTCTTGATGTGGACAGGTTCGAGTACTTGATTTAGAGTTAGATATTCATAATCCACGACGTCCAGATTCACATATGAACTTATAGAGAGGGTGCGGTACTTTTTCCATGCCGACATCAGAACTGAGCTCATCTCCAGATTAAACGTTCCAAACACTTGGTCACAGCTGTTTACCGTGTCCGTGCAATATTTTCGAATCGATAAATTCGGACCTGGAAATAAATACCAGCGGGTAAAACCTAACTCCCACTTTAACACATGAACTTAACATCAATGATGAATTCTCTTTAGAAAATTGGATGGCTTGGCCAGAAAAGTAATTAGAGGTAGGAGGAGTTACCGGCGGGTGCGTGATAAAAGTGATTAACAAGGTGAATAGTGATGCGAGGAATATCACAAAATACTTTCATGTGCGGAACTTTAGTTGCATCCACCGTTGAATCCACTTTTACGCAAGCTGCCAATATTTTGGCTCGTACTAGATGCTTGGAATCGGCTCTAAAAAATGGATTATAAATGACCATTAAACGTGTTTGCCACACGGACAACGGATTGAAATGTTGGAAATAATAAAATATTTGTAAAGTACTGGTCAATAGGAGTTTCGATCCGGATGCGCCAAACGTCCGAGAAGTAGGGTCTTAATTTATCACTCGAATCAGCGTCCAGTTCAGTCTTCTCCAGTTCGGAGAGGTAGAGAGTACCGTAGTACAAGAATTCGGACATTGCACAATCCCAATATTCCACCACACAAACCAACTAAAAAATACGGTTATTAATCTTTAAATAATATAAAAGAGGAGAAGGTAATATGAAACAAGGGTAGGGTGGCTACCTTTTCCGCTGTCGGAGGTCCTCTTTTAAAATGAAGCGGAACGGGAGAGGCTGATATGAAGGTGAGAAGTCGGGGTTGAGGATATCTCCAGGTCATCGTGCGATGTTTATCACAAAAAGCCACTTGATACTCCTGGGGTAGTTCTAGGGAGGTGTTTGCCCGGACGTAGCAGAAACTCCCATTTCTTAAATCATCTTCGTAGACGTCACAACTGTAGCCTGGTCTATCCGCCCTCTCTTCCTCCTCAGTGGAGGAGACACTTGTCTGAAATACCATAAAAAAAGATACAATACTTCCACTTTACACAAGGCTATATATATATATATGATTCGTAGGATTATAGGTCACCTCAAAGTAGGCTTTGGAATGGTGATGAATGTGCCGCAGAGCGAGTACATTCTCTGGTCCGAGATTAATTGTGATGGGATCAACTGTTGAGGCTAGATTGGTTATACGAAAGCCGAACCAAGGATTATGTACGTTGTCTCCATGCATCCGTATGTTGAATGGACTAACCAGCACCGTCCGCCTGCATCACATAAAAAAACTGTTAAGAATCGACAAGGACAAGAGTACGTAATTGGAATTAAGAATTAGCATACCGGCCAGCAACACTTGTTGAAATAGAGATCCCATTCAACGTACAGTCCCCTGTGACACTTTCTAGACAGGGAGAGGCCTGGATATTTGTATTTCTCAGGTTGGCATTCCCAGACATCAGTGACAGCGCTATTTCGGACGACGCTTCCGCAAAGGTCAGTACAACCTGGCTCACCTTCACTTTTATGAACTGGATCTGGCCTAATTGTTTTTCCTGCTCTGATGGCCTCCTATTCCTTTTAATTCCTGGTGTGGGTGGGCTTTCCTCCTCCATAACCGGACTTGTAACTTCCTTCCCAGCGTCCGGACCAATTGTTTCAATAAGTTTCTTTATAAATTCGACTGTGGTGCGACTGCTGGCCAGTTTGATTGGATGCCTTATCTCAATTTCAATACCAACTATGCGGGGAGAATACATTAATATTAATAAGATATACTATATATATTGTGCCTTTTGTATAATTACTCCTTACATGGACGGAACAGGAAGTCGGTTATTCTGAAGGTTAGGAAGGGAGAAATTATCCCCGTCTTGGCATCTCGTTCGCCAAATAAAGACTGAAAGAACTTCTGACTGAAATGTTGAGGCTGAGGAATCCAGCGGAGGGAGCTTTTGGCATCTAATAAACAGAGGGAAATGTTTATCAAAAATGCATCTGCATTTATTTATTTATGAATAATAAATTAAGGACTTACTGCTACCATCTGAGCCCAGCTTTAGAGAGAGTTCAAACACGGAGAACTCTGCAGTTTGGATATACTGGCTTACTGAGAGTAGAACATGGGGCTGGTAGAGCATCACATATACCAATGGAACCACCTTCCGTACTTTATTGGACTCGTACTCCAGGTCATAAAGGGTGAAGGTCATCTTTCTGTTTGTAATTAAGAGATCATAAGGGACGAGGTCTTGTTGATGGCCGTGGTCTAATGGAGGGTAGGAAGCCATTTTCCTAGGTCTCTTTTGAAATAACTTTTTCATTCCCTCTTCCAAACTCTTTACATATTCTAGATTTCCCTTTCCTTGGCAATCCATCCCGGAATCGTGTAACTCTCCAAACGAGGATTTAGTCGAGTGAGTAAAGGAATGTTTAAAATGGTCCACTTGAATGGGTGTCTCGGCCTCCTTGGGCATTTCCGGCCCTTTTGGAATCACTTGCTTGATCTGTTCCCAGAAATGTCTTATGCAATGCAGCTGGTGGAGATTGAGCGTGACCTTTACTTCTGAAGTTATGTTAAACTCGAGGGCGTGACCTGCAACCACAACGGCTTCCCATGGACAGTCTGGAATCCTCTCGTAGACGATGGCGGGCGCGATTATTATTCCGATGTCCAATCTAAAAATAGGTTAAAACTCTATAATCGTAAAATCACAATAATAATAATAATATAAAATGGGATACGAGCCGAACCTATCTACTAACGGGCACATCTTCACATCTCCCACTTCCGGAGATCTGATATTCCATTCTAGTGCTGGATTTTGTCCTTGTGTTTTTAGCATCAAACTCGGGTTCAACTGTGAGCCTGAAATATTTCCCAAGTTTTTATTACACACTTTCTAGCACGATTCTTCTGTTTGTTTTTGTCAAAACTGACTAACCTAGACTCTTGTCCTCTACATCTTTCCATACTCCAGTCGAGAAAGTGACGCCGCGGACGTCCATATAGTATTGTCTATCTTCAACCGGAGACATAGGAACACTTAGGACTCTTGCCTTTTCAGCCAACCGGAACAAATACGGCTTGAGGATTTTCCGATTTAGCGGATTGTCAACCTAAGACATAAAAAATACTTGCAGTTTATATATTCCAGTTTCCAAGAGTCTAGTACGGCTTACCTGGGAACCCAACAAGATAGAAGCGCATTCTAGGAGTATCAAATCGGGGGCATTTGGTTTAACCTCTTCTGTTGGGATTTGAGTGGTGTTAGTTTTGAGGAATACTCTAATAGACTCCGTCTGTAGGTAGAAAAGGGGCAGAGTGCAGTTGCTACAAGAGGGGACGTTGGATCCACGATCCAGAGGGACGGCTCTTGGTCCAACAGGGACGTTTATAGCCAGAAATTTCTCAATCAGTGGTAGATAAGGCTTGAAGACTTGGGGATTTAAAACGAAATCCATGGCTCTTATCTTTACGTCTATTTCATTTAGCAACCTCCTCTCGTCTCTTTCACAAGGAGAATAATTCCCGTAGTCTTTGTCCGCATATTTGAGCTGGGCTTCGTTCCACTTGAGCAGCGGTGAGGGAACTCCGGCCTTCTTGTGGAAATTTTTAATCTCCGCTCGAGTCAACGTTAGCATAAAGGAGGCTCGCATCTTCTGACCCTGAGGCGCACTCCCTTTATCCGTGCCGACGGGACAAGGCTGTGACAGATGGGTACAGGGTGATCGTAAATTAGAGCTGTCTGTCTTATCAAAGGAATTTTCCAGAAGCTGGATCTCCCTTGTGACTTCTTCTTCACTAGATATTATCACTCCTAACGTTTCTCCAGGAACCCAATTATTAGATTGTCGTTCGTAGTTTCGGAGCCGGAGGTGGGAAACCTTGTGCACCCATTGTACAAAGTAGGATTGAAGGTCTAAGGATGATACTATGTCATCTGCTTCGAATACTAGTTTCTCTACTGCTTCTTTCCCTGAAATAATTGAAAGGTTAAAGTTTCCACTGTACGCTTTGGAGTTACACACAAATGAGTTACCTGTTTTTGGACCGGTAAGCGTGAAACGGCAAACGCCCAACGTCATTTGCATCCAACAACTGGCTTTATCCCCTCCTTCCCCCTCCACCGACTCGTTGCAATCGGATTCTGGAACGGAAAATGAATCTTCCAAACTGCTCTGCGGGAACAGGGCCGAATCATGATTGGACTTTGATTGAGCAACTGATGGCGTACTTTGCGGCAAGGAATGTTCCGACTTTGTACCTAAAGGTTCAGGCTGGCCGGGTAGATGTTGTTTAACCAAATCACCCGTTGGTAATTTCAATAAGCCCGGCAGTTCACTAAATAATTTCATCGACCCTAGAACTTCCTCTGCCAACTTTATAAACAGCAGCATCTGAAAAGGGAGTTGTACTTTTTGAATAACTTTCTAAATTTAAAGAGCAGTGGGACATTACTATTTATTTACCTGATCAAATGAAACGCTGATATCTACGGAGGATATGTCCGTATGCCAGCAGACAGTTGTTGTGGTCACATTTTCAGACTCGTCTAACTTCCTAGTCGCCAGCGACAAGGTTACCAATACTGACATCGGTTCGCAACAACGTTCAATTGTTGACCCTTCCTTCTTAGTTCCGAAATACATGTTTTCCAGAACAAGTTTATGAGGAAATAACTCACCATCTATGAAAAAAAATAAGCAGAGTATAATTCATTAAAAATTCTACACCAAGATGAGACAAATTGATTGATTGATTGATAAAAAAAAATGTAGCTGACCTAGAGCATCCATCTCAACTTGAAATGGCACACGAATTAATTTTACATCCGTAAAACTCGTCATACTATGCGGCTTGGATTTAATTTTTGGCAAGACAAAAATCACATTTTCTTCCATTATTTTCTCCTCTTTGGATTGAGTGTAGAAGGGAAACCAGACTTCCAACTCTCCAATGTCGATAACTATAAGGGAATTTTTGGCAACTTCCAAATAAGAAACGAACCAGCGTTCCCAACTCTCCTTTAAACTTTCAGGCTTGTCTTGACTGGATTTCACAACTTCTGGTAGCTGATAGGCTGGAAAGTAAGACTTGCTGGATGTACTTGGAAGTGAATGAAGTATGGAGGATTTGGTTCGAGAAGCGATGCTGGAGGACTCCACCGCAACCACGCCACTATCCCCTTGATCTTGGTTCTCACCCGGTATTTTGGTTGTGGATAAAAGGTTGCTATCAATACTGGGAGAACGACTAGAAGGTCTCATAGGCAGCTGGACTTCCTTCTTCATGCGAAGCGACTCTGGGATTATACACTGCGTTTCCAGAGGTTCGTAACACATTGCAACTAATAATTCTTTGATGTTGTAGATTTTGCCTTGGGAAATTTCGAGAAAAAGAACCGGGATTGTTGCAGTAGTGGGAGGTTTCTTGTAAAATGGGACTTCTGGGTTTTTGTACGTTCCTTTCGGTTTCTCAATTAGTAGAAAGAGAAACTTGTCTTCTGTATAATAAAGTTTTAAATGAGTATCCAGTGAGATTAAAACATTATATCAATAAACATTTACCTTCTTTTGGAGTTGCATGGTAAAGCGGGGAGGTCATGGAGGGCTCGACTTTGGATAACTTCACGTTACAATTCTCTATTTCGAATCTTATGGTTTCAAAGGCACAAGTGTCGATGAGCAGTAGTTCGAGACACTTCAGTTCCACTTCTATAACTCGGTCGTCTACAATTCAAATCTGTTTTTAAGCCCGTCCTTATAAAAACACTACCGAGTTAAATGT
This sequence comes from Hydroisotoma schaefferi, assembly GCA_034682405.1. NCBI lineage: Eukaryota > Metazoa > Arthropoda > Collembola > Entomobryomorpha > Isotomidae > Hydroisotoma > Hydroisotoma schaefferi. The sequence continues at coordinate 4,664 of JAQFZX010002775.1, read as the reverse complement.
AATTATTACCTTTATGGTCCTCCCAATCTTGGAGTAAAGTAGAGGTAATAAGATGCTCTGAATAGCTCTCTTGTTTCTCCAACATGGAAGCTAGAATAGTATGTGCCAGCGTCAGCTCATACCACGATGTGTTACAACTGATTTTATCTATAAAAAAAAGGCAGACTAGTTTGTAATAAAGCACACGTATTTTAATATAAGACAGTCATTAACTTGATCTTTTTCATACAGCAAGCAAATTTCTTAAAGGAGGTCCATTCAGACGGAGCTGTTAAAAATTGAGGGTGGAGGAGATCCCTCTGATTGATCAGGAAAGTGCAGGACTTGAGGATGTTAGCCGAGTTACTTCCTGACCGAAGGACAGCAATGAGATCGTTGACCTAAAAAATAATAAATGGCAATTAATACACTGTCACCTTTATCTTTACACTTTAAGGCTCCCCTTCACCTGTAGTCTGTAGCTGACACGGAATAGTTTGGTAATATTATCAGGTAATTGAGCGTTCGCTTCCTTCAGCGTCCTTGCTACCAAGCTTCTGAACGATAACTTCGGATCCTGCAACTTTAAACATATGCTGTGTGCCTTCATGACTATCTTTGGCCAGTTTGGGACGAGTTGAGAGAAGGGAATGGTTGTTTTGAGCCTCCGTTTCTGACTGAGGTGTCGGTCACGACTGTGGAGGTCGTATTCAGGATGGTCTGCAGCGTATATTTCAATTTCTGGCTGGAACACTGTAAACTGGTAGATGTCATAGGAGTTTTGTGTATTCTTGACCATGGACCAGTCCACAGGGCCAGTTGAGGACGGTCGTTTCCTTCTCACTACAAAGAAATATAAAGTTATGATAAGTCTTAAGAGAAGGAGGAAGTTATAGTTGACATTTTTCCTTACTGAGTTTGTTGATCTCGCCATAAGGTTCGTAGTTATAACTATCCACTGAAAACCCTATCATTCTGCATCGATGGATTAGACCCGAACATACGGCAACACGACAAGGAGCTAGCACCATGCGGGTTAGGATTTTATCCTTACTGCGGAAACGACAGGGTTAATTAACCAAAGAATTCATCAAAACCGTGAAGAAACTTGCAATAGAAACCCCCGTCTACTCATAGGTCTACTACAGCCTCTATTACAAGTTTGAGGATAAACTGATAATATTGTGGATTACCTTAAATCTATTTTCGTATTCAGTCTTTCGTCTCCCTCATCAGAGTCACTAGATCCTCGAGTTTGTAAATATTCTAATGCAACCGCACGCCCTTTTAATAGCATTTTCTCTTCTGAAAAAAAAATCATTATAAAATAAGTAGGATGTTCTAACTAAAATAATTAAATGTAAAATAGAAATACATACCAGTAAAGGATTCGGCATGACCTTGATGCTTAAAATTATAATCATAAGCTTTGATCTCCTCCGTTTCTATTTGGAACATTGAGTCGTGAGCGTAGGATTTGTTGAGACTGCCAACAGTGAAATAACTTCCAATAGTTTCGTCCACAGGTTTACTATCAACAATCCCACAGGGACAAAATCCAACCGGATCCACAGTAATCTGTTAAAAAAACCCCCCAAAAACCTCTGACAATCCCGTTCAATATCTGATTAAGTAAAAATGTGAGACTTACGGATGAAATTCCAACAAAATAATTAGCCTCATCTCCTCTCAATATAAAATGGGCTATAAGGCCTTGAGCATCGCATTTAAGGAAGGGTAAGAACTTGACTTTGTTCCTGGACGATTTATCACAGATTCGTTCAAGCGCTTTAAATGTTATTTTGATTTTATCAAAGAAAAATCCATAGTGGCAGAGATAAGCCATTTCCTCCGGTTCCTCTGGAACAGACACGGGCAGCTCATCCCCATTCTCTATCTCCTCTCCTAGAATTGTGGAAATTGAAGGCAACCAACTCATAGTCCAAGATCCCCAGCCCTGTTGAGCCGAACTTGTGTCTTCTTTCGTTCTATTATCACCCTCCACGTTATTCTCTCCAACCCGCCCGGCATCCCCGTTATCTAATACGTTTCCTTTCAATAATTAAAGTACAAATAGTAGTATTGAGCAATTAAAGACGGACTCCAACCTGTTGACGTCCTTTTCTTGGAGCCTGACTTGTTGGGAAGCGGAACCTCGAGAGGATTAACTTTAAATAGAGATCGATGAAGAGTATAAAGCCGCCTTAGCATGGGGATCTACAAAACAAATCATACAAAAACATTTACTTCACAATATTTACACCCTCATTAATTAATAAATTCATTCCTACCTGCTCATCCGTAACGGAGTAGTCCATTTCCTCCGCGTGGAAGTCCATTCTTGTGAAGTAAGCTGTTTTTGAATTGGCACTGCGAAACTGCTGGAATATCCGAACGTCAAACGAGCACTTGTATAACAAAGGTTCCTAACACCCAAAAATGCATTAGTAATTATGCTAATCATAATCAGAATCCAAACTGCAAATTAAACAACCAAGTTTGAACCTGGTAGGTATCAATTTTTCCGGCAGTGTTGGCCCTATCGAGACAAACAGTTAGGTCTTGGAAGGAGAACTTTTTCCGCATGATGAAGTCAGGTTCGATTAAATCTAAAACGAATAAATCTCATCCCATTAGTCTTTCAATATCTTTACTCGTTTCATCTAGTCTAGTAGGATGGTTTACCTATGAAAGCGCTGTTCCAGCTGTCATCAGCCGTGCAGTAGCTGGCCCTCTTTATATTCCAACTCAGCACAATATCCTCCTCAACATATTTGACTATCACATTCTCGAAATGTATATGAACATTTGTGAGGATCTTGGCAATAAGATTCTGCATGTAGCCGGGTGGCGGCGGTGCATCCATCTTTACAGTCTTTTTACTGGAAATACAAGGAACAAATATTGATGTTATTTATTCTTTTATTTATCTTTAACCTAAATCCTTGCCCATATGCCGCGGCCTGTATATGCAAAGAAAGATGTTTTGAAGCATGTTTGACATGGGAGAGATGCTCTTTTTAACGTGTAAAGGATAGGTGTGCGGCATAATTAACGAGGGTGGCATATAGGCGAGGATTTAGGGTAGTTTTATTAGTTTTGGAATACCTCAACACGGGTTCTATAACTACTATCGTTCCATCTTCATTGAGACTTTTCAGTTTCAGTGTTATTTCTGGAAAAATATTGACATTTATTAACTAAACATTTATGCTCTTGTTTTGACCTCCGAATATAATTCCCCGGAGGAATAATAACCCCTTAGCATGAGTAATATGGGGGAATTAATATTTTTAATATGGAAGGTAGGGGGGGGGTACTATTAAAAGGGGTAATTATTTGGGTAAATAGGATATATATATAATTTACCAATAGTATTAATATAGACTTGGATGGGTTCAGAGGTCACTTTAGTCCAGGGGACGGTTATCTTCAGTTCGTGGATATGTCCACTGACAAAACTAACAGGCAGGTTGAATTCTTCATCCAAAACGGGAAGGTTGAGGTTAAGATTTGAAAAAGATGCCCCTCCACTCCACAGAGACATCTAGGTCAAAGGTCAGTTGTTGCTTATCAATCCTTTTCCTTCATATGATAGGTAAAATTAAATAAATAAATCCCACCTGGAAATCCGAAGGGTCCACATTTTTAAAATACTTTCCAAGATAGCCCAAGATGTAGGGGGTGACGTATGATTCCAGTTTGAACATGATAAGGGATAATGATAAGGTTGAAGCTGCACAGGGAGGAAGATAACCCACCGAGGGGAATACGGGTTACGGCGTATGGATAAAAATACTAATAATTATGAATTTTGAGCCGATTAAATTGCTGATTATTAAAGTTAAAACCTTTACGTACGAGAAACACTGATTTGAAATATATTTTTTAAAAGTTTCGAATCCGAATTTATTTTTCGAAAATTAAAAATGGAAGAGCGATTTTAGAGGATGACTTCCTTGCTCGTTTGTTGATTTGTGAATGACATTAGGATTCGGCGGGGTTGGCAGTCTCTTTTTGCTCCATGGCAACTATATCCTAATTTATGGGTTTTTTTGGGGGGGATGCTCCCCCAGGGGTCACTCTCTTTCGAATTGACCTTTGCAGGGTTTAATATTTAGAGCCAGGTTTGGTTTAATTTCTGACCGTTTTTCGAAACTTTTTGTGGGTTTAATGATGGAGATATTAAATATGGGGAAATTAAATATGGGGAAATTAAATTAAGAAATCAAAGGCGGAAGCGGTGTCCGTCCGATATGCCGCCCTCGTTAATTATGCCGCACGCCTATCCTTTACATGTTACAAGGGGACTCTCTCCCATGTTAAAACTGCTTCTAAAGACCTTTTTATGCATATAAGCCGCGGAATATGGGCGAGGATTTAGGGTAAATAAATCTGAAATTGAAGATAGATAGATGGATTGATATTATGCAGGTTTATTTAAAGTTTTACTCTGACTAGAGACAACATTTCATCCCTTTGATTTCTTACAACTTTCTGGAGAAAAATATCTCCTATTCCATTAAAAATATATTAAAAATGACGAAAAAAGCGTCTACAAAACCTTGCTTACTAGCCTAAATTATTAGCATTATTATTGTTAGGATCTTCCTCTAAAAACTTCAGTCCGGAAGTAGAGAAATGTAGTGCCGGGTGGATGTTAGGAATTCCTTCTATCTTTTTCA
>JAQFZX010002774.1:0-16460 GCA_034682405.1 Hydroisotoma schaefferi | reverse complement strand
AAGAGAAAGTAGCGGTCAAGTAATCACGAGCTTGTTAATTCTATCCTCCAGAATTCATTCATAGAAATCAATCCTTTAAAAATTCTTTAAGTATATAAAATCTATATTTACCCAACAATTTACAAGATCTGTTCTCAAGATGTGGTTGTTTTTGGACCGCATTTTGGAAACATTTTCCTTGATTTATTTCAAATTATAGCTCTTTCTAACTGATTTGATCGCCATTTTGCCATCTTTGAGTTAACAAAATATAAAAGCTGATACCAAACACCTTCTTAAAGCTAAAATTAGGAATTTTAAACAGTAAACTTCTTTCCTAGTTGGAGAAACCTTTTAATTAAATTCAGAAGCTTTGTAAAATTATGTAAAGTTTCCAATAAATTGATTAACTACCTACCTACCACTGCCTAAATTAAGACAAGCCGATTTAAAAAAGTAAAGTTTACATGCATTCATTTAGTTGATGATTGATCATGCTGAATGATAAATAAATATGAAATTGCGACATGGAGTAGCAGGTCAGTGACTGGTGGATCCTTAGGTAGAGGTACCCACAGCAAGTGAGAGTACTGCCTGGATATTTGGTCTATTCTATTCAATCCTATTCAACCTGTCTCTCCCTTCGATGTATCGGAAAGCATTTGTGATGCAAATGGGGAAATAGCTAAAAGTTTCAGTTTCAGTTTCGATGAACTATGAACAACAGGGTAACTGCTTTCACAGGGTTTTGGGGTTCCGTTAAGGGCATGTTTTTACTTTCTGTGAATATCTACTTACTCCTTACCAATACTTTAATGCAACTTTTTACAATTCTCCGGGGTTTTAGTATTATTCAGATATTACGGGGGTTTAATATGTAGATAATATGGGTGACCATTTGCTTTCTTAAAGGTTCATTAATTTGCCAACATTAAGGAGGAGTTGTGTATTTGCTGTACTTGTAAATTATTCAGAAATGCAATTTAAATGACAGTTTTCTTAAAGAACAGAAGCATCCCTGGGCACTTGCCACCCTTATTACTGCAAAAAGCCACCCAAACCAAGCAAAGCGATACTTTGTCTATGGGTCAGTGTGTCTATAATAATAATAGTAGTTAGTTAGTTTCTCGGGTATTTCTTTCTTCTGGGCTTTTTACTTTTACCCTCACTTAACTCGCTAGTTCCGCATAATAAAAATCGAGAGAGACAATGGTCAGTCAAATATTAATTCAAATGTCAATAATGACTACCTTTCCATAATATCCATACCACCTCCATTAAAACAAACCACAAACGAACCACCGACACATACTTCTCCACGCTAAATCTAATCCTACCTACCTAACTTTGAGTTGGTTAAACTTTTACTCTGCCTTCACACTGTCAACCGTATAATTAACATGAAATGTTTTACCATTCCTTACTCCTTTCTTTCCTTGCATGCTTCCTGCACAAAAAGTGCTATGGGTTGTTGTGGTAGTCTGCTACTTGAAAATATATTCACGTAAATTCATGCATGCGAGTCCAAATATGGTTGGAAATAGGAATAGATCAATTTTGTGCCAGGAATATGACAATATTTCCCTATCCTTTTATACAAAAGTGAATGCAACTTTCAAGGGAAACTTTCTCCATTTAGGATTGTTGATCACATAGTATTTAGGTAGGATCTTACTCTCACTCAGTCACAAATGTTCAATCCTTACACAAAATGCTGTATATCTGGGAAAGCTGTAGGTTACAAGTCGCAGGCTGAACACAGCGATCTATCTCCAATATGTGTGCTTTTCATAATGTTAAGAAACATTACATGAAATTTACTTCCCTGAAAGATTAAACTGGTTAACATACATTGCATTGTAGCCGATGTATTCAAAAAGTCCAAATAGTAAAAGTTGGTTGTAGGAAGTCAAACTTTTCGAATAAAAATTACATGAAAAAGGGCCGAATGTCTCTGTCTGGAATCCGTACGGCATATATTTTTTTAAATAACGCAATCCTAATTTCTATATTATCGCTACTTGATAAAAATGAGCTTATGAATGGTCGGGTCAGAATTCTATTCCTTATGATTTAATCAATTAATTTTCATAGATAAAACAGTTCCCCATTCAATAAAATTACCCACTTTATTTCCTCACGCTAATAAATCCAATAGACATGTATTTAATTAGTCAAAATCACAGAGATTTTATGTCCAAATTGTTTCAAGCCCCATTGCCTTCATTGAGAACCAAAAATGGAGGCTCCCCATCAATATCATCCCCAATAAGTTTGTTCGCAGTGACTGTAAACCTAAAAGGTCTTGTAGCAGTTGGAGTGAGATAGTCAAACCAAATTCTCAAGTTAACTGTTCTTGGACTCGTGGAGACCTGCTCTTTTAAAAACTTCTTAATTTCTCCCTCAAATGATTTCCAGGTTCCATAATTGAGACTTCTTGCTTGGGGAAACATGTTATACTCCACGTTACCAGGTCCTCCGAGGGTGTTTGCGATAATGTGACCGCACTGGTCATTAGCGAACTCATTGCGGTTGTAAACCTCCTGACTCGTTCTGTACAGGCAGATCCACGACCTAAGTTTCCAAACTTAACTATCCCCTCCAGAAATTCAATTCTGTTCTCGTGGCCCTGATAATATTTAAAAATCGGGGAGCCAGTGCCATCAGCACGGAAATCGGGATTATCTATAGCATTCCGTGGGATGGTTCCTGCATCAGTATATTCTACAACTGAGGCTAAAATCAAAGTAGACATTTCAGGGATAAAAAAACCTCTTTTTTTAATTGATTTGTTTTTATTAAAATTCACGTACACCGAAAGCGACAGGAGTGACCTGTGTGTGCAAGTAGGAAGAGCCCAAATAAGATACGATGCTGCAGAGTAGACATTGTGAGATTGTGAGACTTCCACTTGGGTGTTTCTGTTTATTGGCCTTTTGTACAGTGGGAATGTTTTATGAAAAGATCGAGGTATTTATGCAAACCATTTAGGCATTAGTTATGTATTTTCTTGTGTTAAATAAATTTAAAATGCTTTCCAGTGCATCTCTCCAGCGTTTCTCATCATCTCATCTTCGTATAACCTTCGTAGGTTTTGATTACTTCGTAAACCTAAATAATCCAAGGGATTAATACATAGACTAAAAGCAGTTAGCTAGTTTTGTGTCTGTGCTAAATAAAAATAACCGGTTTATGACATTAAAATTAAATATTAGCAACCATTTCTGAGAATTTAGAGTTGCAATTGAAAAGGGAGTTGGGCATTTGCATACGTTTTTTATGTGACTAAACTTCCTTCATTCACTTCACTTCACTGGCCATGAAAATTCATGATTGATACTCTATTCTTGGAATTTACATTTAAAATAATTAAACGAGTACTTTGAAGTTTTTCCTTATGATCAGAAAAACAATGTATACTTTCCGTAATACTTTCTTCACGCCAAGGGGTATTAATTGATGGATGATATCAAACTGGAAACTGGAAAAACATTATTTTTGGGTTTAAAAGGATTTGAGAAGTTATCGAACTCATCCTAAGATTGCGGTTATTAGGAACCCTCCTACCAAATTTAGAATCAGTGGCATGTATGTGTTCGAGAGGTACGGACTACGGACAACAGAGACGGCAATCCCCATAACTTTAGAAGGGGCTAAAAATGACACACTATAGGTAGGTCAAATCGCGACCTTTTTCCACTTGTAGCTGTGCATGATCCCAACAAAATAAAATAGGTTTGTGGGTTTATAGCTAATCCATCCAATCCACCGAAATGTGTTCTCGTGTAATAGAAAAACTTATTATATTATAGCAGAGCAGTCTCAGCCTGTCAGCATAACTTTTGCTTTACCTTTAAATAAATAAGTGCCTTGCGTTCCACATAATACGGACATTATACTTATCATTATGCATATTATTGCCAGCTTTACTTGTTCCCTGGATATAATTTTTATATGCATGTAAATCACGATAATCTCAAACCTTTCTTATTAAGGTATTCAGAGATAATAGCAGCCATATCATGCCAAAACCTGAAACCAAAGTTTTAGTAAATTCATAACTCCTCTGCTATCATACATTTATTTTTACCAAAAACAGTTATTTATTTAAGTACCAAAATGCCTTACATTTTATAACTCTGCATAAAAACAAATCCTTACAAGCTCTTGTACAAAACCCGGGTTAAATCCCCTCAATGTCAATTTATAAACTAACAACATGCATGCAATAATTTATCATTAAATAACAAGTTCTTCTAAGCATTGCCAAACAATAAATTAACAACTAAATCTTAATCCTACACAGTATCGATTAAGAATATAAAGTTTAAAGCCATCCTTTAAGTCACTTTGCTTATTGGCAGATCTACAAAAAGATCTCCGTTTCCTTCCTACCTTAACTTTAGTACAGGGCCCCCTCCCCTTCTGCTTCCACCTTAAGGCAAAACTCCGGTCTAACCTCAGTTTCAAGAGAGCTTATCTTCCACCCGAAAGACTATACTACTTAAGTTTAATAAAAAGGCAGCTAGAAACCACAACCCCAATAATCTGCAGGAAACAAAGGCCCAACCCCGCAATACTAAGATAAGCCAAGTAATTCCTCACGCTATCGATAAGTCTGTGGATACAGCCCGTATAATAAATATTCGAAGGATGATCCCGAACCCCACAGCCAATTCCCACAGTTTTGCAACAAGAATCCGGGACTTTATTCTCTCCAACAGCCTTAGTAGCATTATTCCTCCAATCCTCATAAGAATTAGCCCCACAGCATTGGAACTCCTGTTGCATTTCATCAATCGCACCAGTTTTTGCCACATCTATGCCATAATCCTGTAAGAAAGTCGTATTCAACTGGGTTTCAGCCTGTTCCCGATAAACATAGGCCAAGGCCCCGGCCATAAGTTCCAGGAGGAAGACCAACAATAAAAGAATGATATAGACCAACAAGAAGCATCGATCCGACTTGGCCATCCCGCAACAACCGATTATCGAACCAAGAAGTCCGATAAGCCCTGCTCCCGTTAGCAAATATGAGATAAGGGGATAAGATACGTTGGAGAGTAAGGAGATGAAGGGTCTTTCAGCCCAAATGCTCCATATCCCTATTCCAAGGACCGTTAGGGATGCCACGAAGAAAAAAAAGTTAAAGATGTACAAGTAATTTGTCAGTAGGACTCGGGAACAGCATGTCGACCCTTCCGTGTATTTTTCCGAGGCTGTTGTTGGTTTTGGCATTTTTACTGAAAATAGGGCATTTTTATTGAAAATAGTGGATTTTTACTGAAAATAGGGCATTTTTATTGAAAATAGTGGATTTTTACTGAAAAATATGGGAATTTTTACTGAAAATAGTGGATTTTTACTGAAAATAGTGGATTTTTACTGAAAATAGGGCATTTTTACTGAACATAGGGCATTGTTACTGAAAATATGGGAATTGTTACTGAAAATAGGGAATTTTTACTGAAAATAGGGGATTTTTACTGAAAATATGGGAATTGTTACTGAAAATAGGGGCTTTTTACTGAAAATATGAGAATGTTTACTGAAAATAGTGGATTTTTATTGCATCTTATCTTATTTAAAATATTTCCACGCTGGCGTTACTTCTATCTTTTCATAAATAATGTTAAATCCAGCTTACCCAAAATAAGTTGTATGGCGTTTAACGAAATTTACCAAAAATATTTATATTTCTTGCAAGAATTGTTATAATAATATTCTAATGGCTGGAATCCGCCTTCTTATTCTACAACTACATGTACATCTGCCCAATGCATCTGCCCCTTCTAGCTGGCTAATGTTGACTTTATATGAATTATAAATGTAAACATTAGCCAAGATTTCATTCGAGTAGTAGTAGGTGTTATGGTATAACTTAACATTACAAAAACTTAAGCGGCATCTCGGCCTAAAGTTTCTAAAAAAGGTGCTAGAATCTTGTTGAAGATGGCACATTTTGGACTTTGTTCGCTGAATAAAATGAGTATCCTCATGAAGCTTTCTTGCTTTGCTTTGCTAGTTAGGATCTTGGGATTAGGAATTAGGATAGGAATGAGAGGACTCATGTAGCTTGAGGTTTAACATTGAGGTTTGAGAGCAAATACGTACGCTTTTTATGATCTAGAAAGGAATTGGCATACAAGTTAAAGCTCAGTTTATAGGTTTGACAAGTTATCGATTTTTACTTTGGTTGGTAAACTAAATGCAAATACCTCTTCCATCAATCTACCAATTCTAAAATCTGCTAGTATGTGAGGAACTTTTATGCAATGCATAAAATACAAATAATTGTCAAGCACTAGCTGATCTGTAGAAACTTCTTGACAAAAACTATAAAAATTAGGTATAATATACTGATCCATTGCATATTTATTTACATTACATGTAATATCCTAAGAATAAAGCTATGAGGGTTAAACTTTCTCTCATCTTTCTTGCCAAACTGCCTAGCCTACCTAGTAAACAAAGTAGATCCCCAGGGGTATTGACTTATTGTGAAAGTGATAACTTCAAAGCGGACTTTGAAGTACGTTTTTGGATTCTATTTTAAATACTTTCTATCTATCTATGCATTCAAAAAAGTATAAATGACGCTACCATTTCAAAGCCTGCAATATATTTATTATTATTCGAGTCACAGTCAAAGTTTCAGACTTGAAATAATCTTGCTAAGAATTTTTTTTACTAACACGCTGGATAAAAACATTCGAGAAACCTCAAGTGGAATGTATTCGGGGGATTCCTCCACGGGAGGGTACTTTCTCAGCCTTGTTCGTGAAGAAAGTCATGATCATTTCTTAAGAGAAAGACACTTGAAGAAAGATTGGCACGCAAAGTCTCCATTAATTCAATACTGACTGACATGAATACAATAAGCATAGGAAAAGTACATTTATTTATGGAGGGATATATTCAATTAACTTTCACCAAGCCTGTACCTTTTTACATTGCATGTCCAACTCCATTTACATTTCTTTACTAACAATCCTCTCTATTCTTTAAGTGGTTTTGTTGTGTCAGTTCGTGTGTTGGATTTACTTTAACTTTGCTCGCTAGAGTTGCTTTCTACAAAGCAGAATCCTTTCTTTTAGCAAAATTATGCTTATGCAAATCTACGTATCTATTTTCTATCTCGATTATAGGTTGAATATTCTTTCAATAATAACCATGCTTGTTACGTATTTGGCATTCGTTTACTTAATTAAACGTTTTTATGGAGCAGATAGCTTATTATCTTGGGTAATAGTCTCGTTTGATTGAAACTACAGTTTTATGTACATGATTCTTCGGTAAAATGTGTCCATCAAGACTAAACTCCTGACGGTGAAAAAAGCTGAAAATAAGAGGCAGACTATGTGTCAATTTAGACTATTTGCTACAAAAGTAGAAGTTCTTTAACTTCTATACTATGGTATAACTATACTTTTACTTTATTCTCTGCGAACAATTCACCTTCACGTCCACAATGTTTAATTCTGAAGCTCCAGATTCCATCTTGCTTGCTACTATTACAACTTTAGATGTAAAAATGCAATTTAACCTCTGAATTTTCAATGCTTTTTAGTTTTTAATTTTAGATGCAGATATTCTCTCAGGCATTATTTTTATCACGATAAGCATGCTTACTAAAGTTATAGGATTAACTTGAAAATAAAACATAAATCAAAACAAAGCTCAAGATAAATCTACAAAAAGGCAACTAGATTTAGTTCTACATTCTATAAGAAGTAACTAAACAAATAGACCCAACTAACTTAATAAGATGCCCCCCGCAGACACTTTCTCTATTTGATTAGAAAGCTGGCCTCCCAAAAACTGCTCAATATATTCATCAAATCAAGAGTAGACTAACATTGACCGAAATCACGGAACTGTTCCATGTCAGTCAATCCAATAAAATAAATGGATCTTGGTCAATCCAAAGAATTGAATTAGGCCAATATCAGAACAGGAATAAGGATCCTTTGTGAACATTTCTCATATTTCATACTTGAAGAAAGAAAGTGATCTCAATTCCTCTAATTCAATGCAGAAATACCTTCAGGAAACCTATAGACTTATCGTGCATAAAACTCAATGTCGTACTCACATTTTCACAGCTTTATAAGTAAGTTTAAACCAGCGAATCACTTATAAGTGAGACCTTAAGGTCCATGATATTTAGAACGTTCAAGCCGCGGGGTCTAGACGAGTTTTACTTGCTTCCTCCTTGAAAGTCATGAGCATATGGTCTCCATAATAATATGCAAACATGTCAACACTTTCTCCGCCAACCGTGACCTAAAAATCCTTACTTTTATATATTTAATCCCAGTCAGTGCCAACTCCAGCTAAAAAGTAACACCAAAAAAATTACATATAATGCTTCACCTTGTGAAATAAATTGCTTTTTCCAATAATAAACCATAAAGCTATCCAATATTCCTACTCTGTTATCCATATTTCATGTTTCTTATCGACATAACTAATTTTCTTCATGTTTCAATTCCTAAATCTATTTATTCTAGAGCGTGGTCTACATGGAATCTGGACTGGCTCAGTGTAGCATTGTGAATCCATCCGACGCTTCAGCCCCACCCAAAACCTTTAACTTTGATGGGGTTTACTTCACAGAATCAACCACAGAGGCTATTTACAACGATGTCGCCTATCCCCTTGTTGAGGTCAGTGGAATTAGTCACTTTATGCATTTATCTTCAAAGATTAATAACATTTGCAATATTAACATTTAGAAATCGCTGAGTAAATAAAATTATCGTCATTTCATGGTTTTTGGCTGCAAAATATTTTATAATTCATTCCTAACTTGCCTTTTAGATCGAAATTTTGCCATTAGCAGATAGGATTTCATCGTGCATTATAAAATAAGATTATGGTTTCTTCTTAAAGCGCTCGAAACCTTTAAAATAACGTCAAAGCTACCGTCAAGCCTGTGTACCAGATACTCAAGCTTTGCTGGATATTTTGAGGCTAGTTTTGCTATTCTACAGACTTCCTCGATACGAACGAAGGTATGTACATTGTGGACGGTTTAATAAAGTCCCAAGTACTCCAAGCAAGATAATATATAAAACACTCATTAGACTAATTACGCCTGCACTTCAACTCCGGGTGGACCCTTTGACATTACAGAATTCATTAGAGAAAGTAAGCACATAAAATAAAAGAGTAAAAAAGCTCTTAAAATAATGGCCCATTCCTTCCAGAAGAGTAGTGGATTCGTGACATTAAATTAAATTATCATTTGAACTGAATAGACATTGAACTATTTATCTATAGCAGGTCGGGATTAACGTAACGCCATTCCAATGTCAAAGTAATCGGATTCTCGATTCCTCACTAACGTAATTGATTAAAGCTTTGCATTAATGAAAGCCTAACAAAAAGTTTCAAGGGAAGACCTTGTACTTGCACTTGAGATTACACATGCGATAAACCCACATACTTATGGGACAGTAAAAGCAAATAAAAAGCCTACTTAATGTGACACTCAAAGGATGGATGACTCAGAATAGAATCCGATAGAATTAATCGAATTGAAGAACACACACACGATATAACTTTTTCCACACGAATTTACCCTCAAACTAAACCTAGAAAGTTCCAACTGCGTAAATAAAATAGGTAAAAGTTTAGCGAAGGACAATATCGAAATCGAACAGCGTTCGTTGGCCACCTTTCAAGGTCAACTTTACTTTACATGGAACTCTCCATGGATTTATTGACCGCTTCCTCCCATCTACTCCCTATTTCTATGTATAAATAATATTCTTATAGCTTATCTTATCGATTCGAATTGAGTATATTGCTCAATTCGAACTACAAGAACGGTCGCTTACTCACAGGGGCTATTATTCCATAATATAATGGAATTTCTATTGTATTCATTTCTCAGAAAACGCTTTACATGGAGGTATGAACTTGGGGATTGTATCATCCTTCCTTCCTTAGAAAGTTGAATTGACGCTTTTTATGCTAGATACTTAACATTTTACCATTTGTTATATCAATATCCTTTCTAATGCATTCTCAACCATGAATTAACATTTAAAACGCTTTAAAAAAGTTGCAATGAAATGATCTGGTCCAAATTTTAATAAATATAACCACCGAACGAGTGAAAAGTAAGCCGGCTCACGATTCTAAATTCTCATCTTCAATTGCAGATTGCAGTAGTAAATTAAAATATTGTTAACTGGAACTAGCGATGATGCTACAAAGTAAATTATAAAAATGGCTGTTTTACCCGATCCTAAATTTAAAAAATCCCTAATAACATTCCTAATTCTCAAGAGCTTGAAACCCGTTTTTATTGTCATTTCCGAAATCCTGCCCTCATGATCTTTTAGCCCGTCCAGAATTATGCTAAACTATATTATAATTGCTGTCAATTCAAGGCTAATCACTAATCACTGCAAAATAGCGTTTAGTGAGATAGTCCATTACTTCTTTACCAAGTCGTATAATTAAATAGCTGACCGTTTGCTTTAAAATTTTCAAGACTATAAAGGTCTCATTATTTAAAGCTGTTTATTTTTCATGAATGTCCTTCCACAGAAACCTCCAAACACTCAATCCCACATACCCTTTATTTATTGCCTCTACTGCAGTTGGGCATGGGTAGGTATCCCTCAATTTAATTTACAATTACTCCCAACTACATATCTACCCGGTTTATGAAAATACCCGTCAATGTCAACCAACATGACAATGTCCTTCAATTTTATCTGGAGAATATTACAGAGGGATTTTTCTACCCAAACCAAAAAGCCGTATGCATACAACCGATCGAGGTCTAAAGAAGACTGAATAATTTATTTAAAATACGTGGGTTAACCTTCGCCTTAACTTTGCCGTAATTCCGTAATGTTCCTCTCCCTTTGCCGCATAGTTAGAATTTTATATACGAATGGCAAGGGTAAGGTTGAAGTGTTTAGGTTGCAGAAATGGTCATCTATTTTAGTGAAATGAAGGCCACTTAAAAGCTGCTTCCAAAAACTAAGCTAAACTTGCTTTTTTTTTAAAACTAAATACCTCAGGAAGGAAACTGAGGTACATTTTTATCCATGATTTTGCAATGATGACGTCTTCTTTGTAGCTGAATTAAAATTCAATGTAAAAAGAGGTTTTAAATTTGTAATGAGCTTCGGGAAATATTACGTGGATGCATGAGCTTTTTGACCTCACGACCTTTTAAATTCATCTATTTTTCCAAAGAAAAACAACGGATAATCACTACACAATGCATACTCCACTAACTCACTGTCCCTACAAAACAAAAAAGACTTCAATAACCCTGAGCGATTTTTTGACATTGGTTTTTATAAGTCCAATACTCAAAAAACGAATTTCTTACACGCAGACTTTAATGCCCTAAATTGAACAGATATCGAGACAAATGGGGCTTTTCTCTACGTTAAATTGCATACAAAACATGTTTTAAGCGACTAGAGAAAGCACAGGGTCTTTCAAGCGCAGACGATTTCCAGCAAAACTTCCACAATAGCTGATTGCTGTTTAAAAGATGCTAATTAATCCTTTTTTAAATGGCTGTGAATGAAGGGGGTGCTGGAAGGGTACAACGCTACAGTATTCGCGTACGGCCAAACCGGATGTGGAAAGTCATTTTCCATGCAGGGAATCCCTAAGCCAACCTGCCATAAAGGGATCATTCCAAGGGCTTTTGAACACGTTTTTGAAGCGATTGAAACCTCGTCAGAGAAGAAGTTCCTTGTTCATGCTTCATATCTGGAAATATACAATGAAGAGGTTCGGGACCTCTTGGGTACGGATTGTAAGCGGAAACTGGACCTTAAAGAACATCCTGAAAAAGGGGTTTACATCCAAGGTGAGAAATCAAGCTCAAAGACCGGATCTGTACGAAATATTCCATTCATGCATCCAAAGAATCACATCTATATTTGTAGAACAATAACACATAAATGCAGTAAAAAGATTGACATATTTAATAAAACATTTAACAGCAAAAAAGCCATGAACTTCTGTATAGTTTACTATTAATTCCAAAATCTTTTCGGAATGTTAAGAAAGGCCAAATCGAAGGACAAGCTCTTCTATAACTTTTTAAGTAAAGAAAGGCTTCTAGTTAAAAATTCATGAGCTCTTTATACGAACAAACCTATCCAAACTTTCCTTCCAACCTATACTTTTCGGGCTCGAGTTGTAGTTTCATTTCTGAGTCTCATTTTTTGTCCGTTTTTCATCAATTTATAGAATTACAATTTTATACGACATGAGCTATTGGATTTCACTATTTTTAAACAAAATACAAGCGTTTGTAATCCATTCCCACAGAATGTGAATACCATTTGTAGACTGTGTACTATGAAAGGACGAAAAGGACATTGACTGTCTTATTAATTCCTTCCGATCGATTCATATTCCCGATAAATTATTTACCTACAGCTCTGTCTGTCATCATCATCATTTACGTCATTCTTTATCCTTAGCCACACGCCAAGTAGTTGCATACTTTCCAAATAAAATGCTTATTTATAATTTAAAACACAGGAGTGTTAATACGGAGCTTCATATCTAGATTTTATACAAGACGAGTTAAAACGAAGTTTATAATTCTCAGATCCATCCAACCGTTCAAAGCAATTTCATTTTAAGCCTTTGCATTTTTAAAAGTTATGATGATTACCATTCTTTGCATGGAAAGCTAATCAGCAACCAGCATTAACTAATGTTTCCCTGTACTAAAAGCCGTACAACTCGTATCGTTAGTTATAGCATAAATAGCATGCAAAACTTTTACAACAAACTTTTTCAGCAGCTCTGAATCCCAAGTTCTAAAAATCCCGTACACGACCGAAATTATTGAGTTTTTATTAGCCAATACCTTGAAAAGGACAACTAGCATTATTGGCTTATTATTGGCAATGAATTTTGGAGTATGTATACCGTATTTCCGAAAATTACTCCCCCCCCCCTAAATTACTCCCCTCTCAAAAAAAATCCCCCTATCCTTTTCATGTTAAAAATTAAACGTCGCCCTATCTTCCCCATGTTAAAAGTTTTTTCAATGTTTGCTTTGAAAATTAACTCCCCGGGGGAGTATTTTCCGGAAATACGGTAAGTGGACACAGAAAAGAAACATGTTTAACCGGTTTATCCGTAAAAAGTGTGTTAATCTGGAATCTGGATGCCTTTAGAAAAAAAAGGGAAACCAGCTTATTATCCGATTCCTGATGATTGATATTTTGCTATATACTTAAAATTATTGTCATAAATTGCCTCATGAACGATATACCTAGTACTGATGAGATTAGAAGATTAGTCAATTTGCTTAAAAAAACCGGACCCATGCCTTGGTCTATGAAGATTTCCAAAATTAATTGCTATTTCTAAAAAAATCGCAGTTAAATGTAATAAACATGCAATGGGAAGTTGATGAATGCATAAATGAACATAAATAATGATTAATTAATCCAGAACTGAGCCAACACGCGGTACACAACGTTGAAGAATGCGAGCGCCTTATGGACCAAGGATGGCGGAATCGGTCAGTAGGAGCGACGCTTATGAATGCAGACAGCTCCAGATCCCATTCAATATTCACGATAAACATCGAAATGCTTGCGTTAGATGGTCTCCAACATATTCGAAGAGGAAAGCTCAATTTAGTGGACCTGGCTGGAAGTGAACGACAGTCTAAGACCGGTAACAAATAATAAAAGTTCAAGTTCTGCAGAAAAATTACAAATCTAAACTCATTTATACAAGAAAGCTTCCTAGTTTGCAATATTCTTAACGCATCTTTATTCCTAAAAGCATGTCCAACTTCTGTAAACGTTACCCTTACTTCAAAAAGTCAGCTTGGCTTTCTAAATGCGTTTGCTATTGGAACTTAAAACTGCTGTACATGAAATTAATTCCAACTTAATTTGCTTATGGATGTTAGGAGCTACTGGGGATCGACTTAAGGAAGCTACAAAAATCAACCTATCACTTTCAGCCCTTGGGAATGTTATCTCGGCCTTGGTAGATGGAAAGTCTAAGCATATTCCATACAGGGATTCTAAACTTACTAGATTACTTCAAGTAAGCTTTCGAAATCATTGAAGCTTTCAATTAATTTCTGTAATAAATAAGTTCCTAAACCTTGATAGGGAAACGCTGACGCTTCAACTTTTAATGTTTAGTGCTAAACTAATACCGTTTGCGTATTAGACCTTTTCGTAAATCGCAAAATTTTACCTCTGTACACATTAAAAATATCCCCTGGTTAATGTCCTTGAAGAATAAAATCCTAAACTATATAGTACCCTTTAAAATTCTATTATTCGACCTGTATTTTTCTAATTAACCTGCGAATTACAGGATTCTCTGGGTGGAAACACGAAAACTCTAATGGTAGCCTGCATAAGTCCAGCAGATAACAATTATGACGAGACGCTGAGTACGCTCCGGTACGCCAACCGAGCAAAGAATATAAAAAATAAACCTAGAATAAATGAAGACCCTAAAGACGCTCTTTTATCTCAGTATCAAGATGAAATCCGTCAGCTCAAAGAACTCCTTGAGAGTCAACCAAACGGTAACTAATTAAGCTTTGTAATTAGCAACTTGCTGAAGCTTCCCATAATTATTATGCGAAGCGACGCCCAGTAATAATTGATTGTCTACAAAACAATGAAGGTAATTAAAGTTTTTTCCGTTCTAAATTTAAGGAGGGGCACCCCTAAGCGACCTGGAAGACGAGCGTCAAAAGATACGGGAAGAATATGAACTTCAACTGCAGCAGTTGAGGCAAAGTTACGAAGCCGAAAAACAAGGTCATGCTCGCCTTCAAGCGGATGTGGAGTCCCTAAGGTCACAATATCAGAAGGAACTTAATGAAATCCAGCAGGAAAAACATCCATCGGGAGCTTTACTTGAAGTGAATGGTAGAGATCCCCGTAGGAGAAATTCCACTTCCAGTCCCCTTGTCCATGGGGATGGCTCATCTCTCACTCCCGAACAACAAGATGCTCTTGCAAGGTCCGAAATCATGGGAGTTTTAGCAGTGCCGGTTTTTATTACCTTCTAAGGGTTTCTTCCCCTGCATAATTCCATTTTCATGTGGTTCCTTACCCTGTATAATTCCCTTTTCATATGGTTCCTTCCCCTGTATAATTCCCTTTTCATATGGTTCCTTCCCCTGTATAATTCCCTTTTCATATGGTTCCTTGCCCTGTATAATTCCATTTCATGTGGTTCCTTACCCTGCATAATACCCTTTTCATATGGTTCCTTATCCTGTATAATTCCCTTTTCATATGATTTCTTCTCCTGCATAATTCCCTTTTCATATGGTTCCTTACCCTTAATAATTCCCTTTTCATATGGTTCCTTACCCTGTATAATTCCCTTTTCATATGATTTCTTCTCCTGTATAATACCCTTTTCATATGGTTCCTTACCCTGTATAATTCCCTTTTCATATGATTTCTTCTCCTGCATAATTCCCTTTTAGGGGTCCTTTCCCCTTTCTAATTCCCTATTAATGGTTCCTCCGACCTCTCTAATTCCCTTTTAATGGTTCCTCCCCCAGTAGATGTTATTTAGCGTATTACACTTGAAACTCCAAAAAGCTAAAAAGTTAATCTTAAAGACTTCAAAAACAGTTCCAAGAAAATCTATATTTCTCCCAAAATTCTAAATTTTATTATCTCACTTGTTCCTAAACAGATTACAAGAAATAGAAGAGAACATGGTAGGTGGAGAAAAAGCCCATGACAAGGAACTAATGGAAAAGCGTCAAAAGAAGAAGAAAGCTGCTGAAAAACGCTTAAAAGTTATGGCAGAAACGCTTAACAAGAACGATGAGGACGATAGTCTCCTTATAAAAGCTTATGATAATATCCAAGAAGAACTCCGGGCAAAGACTGATGCTCTGAAGAAATCTAAGCAAAAAGTATTCCTTATTTACTTAGAATTTCCATAGACTTCATTACAAAAGAATACTTCTAATTTTTGAATTCTAAATCTGTTATAGATTCGTGCACTGGAAAGGGAAGTATCCGACTTGTACAGTGAATTTCAAAGCGATCGAACCGACTACCTTGAAACTATTAGACGTCAGGACCAACAACTTAAATTATTACAAGCAATCTTGGATAAAATCCACCCTACCATTCGTAGAGACTGCAACTATTCGTGAGTGGATTACAATTTTACTTTATTTTGACAATTATTATCCAAATGCATGCAATAATTTCCCTAAATTATGCACGTTATTGCTAATTGATTTGCAGAAATATTGATTCCATAAAGACGGAGGCTGTTTGGAGTGACGAGACTCAAAGATGGAAACTTCCCGACTTGACCATTGTAAAAACCAAGCTTCCCCCTGCAGGTTTGTTGTATAGAAATAAATAACCTTCAAAATTCAAGTACCGTATATACTCGAATAGAGGCCTCCCGCGAATAGTGGCCCCTCTCGAATAGTGGCCCCCCTTAATTACTAT
>JAQFZX010002773.1:0-16465 GCA_034682405.1 Hydroisotoma schaefferi | reverse complement strand
TCCGCGATCAATCGATGAATTTATAAATGTACTCGACAGGATTCTCCTATAAGAGTTAATAAATCTTTCTACTACTAATATAAAAAATATGTATGGAAAACAAAGTCTTCTGTACGAGCCATGTAAATTTTGGAATAAACTTCCGGAGAACCTAAAAAAGAATATCTCTTAAAAATGGGTGCCGACTCCTGTTTACCTAAACACTGAACCAACAAATTTGTTTTTCAATGTGTATCGAACCTGACCGATTAATTTATTGATTAGTGTACTGTATATTAATTACTAAAATTTACTTACTATAGTATACAATTATTTACCACGCAGTGTTTAAGCGTAACATCCCTAAGCTGGGTACTTCTGGCGTTTGTATGGGAAGCTTTGACGAATAAATTATTATTATTATTATTATTTACAACTGTTAAACTGATTTAGTTTGATATTTTGTTGGAGATAAATATGCATACATACTTACTTAGCGTAATAACAAGCACATTAAGTATACTGCAACAAAAGTCTTGTCAAACTTGATGTATTTACCACAAGAGTTGATGTTATGGCTCTCCGCCTTTTGGACTGAATCATGAAAGGATACCAAGAGCGGCCATGAAGATGACACGACTTTCCTCCTGCCCTAGCATAGGTAAAGGCAACCAAACCATTGCATTGCGGACTACGAAGCGACATTGTGTTGACTACATGATACTGAACTGCAATAAATACATTAATATGAAAATGATACGACGTAGGTGATAGTTGAATGACTTTGAATGGTGGTGGTGATGAAAGGGAGAATATGTACCTCTAAACCCGAGTAGAAAGACATCCAAATGCATGGTATATTTATTACTCTACTGCGTATTTCATAAAACATGTACTTGGGTAAGGTAAATGTTATATAGATTCACAAAGTGAAAGGTGAAAAATGTAATGTCATAAGTCATTGTTTTTACGACCTGTTCACACCTCAAATCCCTATTGTTTGTTTCATCTTACGTTGTTGGTAATCGACTTTTGTCTTTTCGTGTAAAAAATAAATCTCATCTCTCTCATACCCAATATCCATTACTTACCCTCTTCACATCAGATTGCTCCATAATGGCTGCTCATTTTCTCGTTTAGAACAATAATGATCCTCCGTACGTACAGGAGCCTTGCTTTCTTTCTCTTGTTTTTCTATAAGCCTTTCCTTTTTGCCTTAACTTTCTGTCGAACTTTATTCATTTCATTTTTCTATAACTCAGCCTGCCTATCGGTATACTAATAATAACTTCCACCAAGTGTTTCTAAATGCTTTCAATACTCAAAGAACTTTCCTAACTTTCCTGCCCATCACACAGTTTCGGCTAGAAGGAAGATGAAGTGGATGATTTGGGAAACGTCTGTAATTCGGCTCTTTGCATGCAATTCAAGTTTTTCCCGTTATTTATGATTGGTAACAATCTAAAACTCAGCACAATTTTTAAATATAAGTTAACCTATAGCCTAAAATATACTACTGTACCTTAACGTATTTACATTGTAAATACCCTTGAGACTGTATGAAATCGATTGGAATTTGCCAGACAAAAGAATGTGAACATTGAAAATACAGGATAGATTATCTTTATGTGAGGGGAAGGGGGAGGTTTTGGGGTATTAATTCCTAAAACACCGTAAATTTTAATATTGTTCAGCATCATAGTAGTGGTGTCATGTCATGGTCTTTATGTAGCATCCAGAAACAGAAAGTAAAAAGAGAAAGAGAGTTCTTTGGCGTGGCAGTTAGTTGTAAGCCAACGTTCTCTGAACCTAAAAGAAGTAGATTTGAGCCGACTACCAGTCACTACCACCATCTACTATTATGGGGAAAGTATCGATCTTCCGCCCTTTCTACTTACTTAACTGACTATTACTTTTCAGAACAAAATGCTTGATGCTTTTCAACTACATACTATGGAACTTCAAAACTGTGAAGGAAGTTTGCCATCGGATTCAAGTTGCAGTACTAAAGCATGCATTGTAACTTAGGGCTACATATCTAACGTAGAGCATGAAGAAATATACATAAATTGGATGAGTTGATATCAAGTGGAGTATACAGTATACAACATAACATACCTTAATAAAGTTTTAAATTTTGTGGTGGTCCTAAAAGGCCGGTAGGTAAGTAAGGTAAGGAGTAAAGTGAGTAAAGTTGGATACATGATGGAATTCAAGAGTTCGTGAAAAGTCTGTGGCTCTAGAGAAGTAAAAACTTTCTCTAGAAGACTACTACTAGCCGCTGTGTTCGCAATCTTACTTTTTGAAGGTATAATTATTATAAGGCAGGTTCCACTTCGAGTTTTGGTTAAGAAATTCTTCGGATAATGAATTTTCTTTTCTTGTGGTGGAGAAAATTTACAGATTTAAGACAAATTTACCAATCTGACTATAGGTTAATTTCATTAATGTGCTGTAGGTAGTAGGTAAGGCTGCTGTAAGTATGAATGTTGGATTTTGACTGCAAGGAAAAAAACTCCTGACAATGTAAAAGACGTTCAGTACTTGTATTCTAGTACCGTCGTTATTTGAAGTATAATTCTTTCAGTAATAGTTATATCCACCAATCCACCACTGCACTGCAACACTAAAAGGGGTATATTAGGGATTATAAATTCTTGCTAAAACTAAGAATAAAATTATTAAACTAAACGCTTTATGCAGCAACTTAAGGGATATGTGGTTATCGTGCTTTATGGATACATAAATCTAATTTGCATAAGGTTTATGAGATTTTATCTGCGTATTCAAAGTTTAAGCTGAAGCTTCACCTTTGCCATTTTCCGTTTGAAAGTTTAGTTAGCCTTCAAAGCCAGCCAGGGATTCAAATCAATTACAGATCACGACGAAGGATTTGTCTAGCAAAGGATGGAAAGTAAGAAGCTGATGGAAAGTAAGAATCACGCAGGAACTTGCAAAAGTTTTAAGGGCATGTATTATAGGCTCCATAATAGATAAACCTAATCTTTAAACGTACCTTTAAAAGCATACTAATACAAAAAGCAATCGGAACGCTGGTTTTAACGGATGACATTTAGAAAGCTAAAATATTGCAAAGAAGAACTAAACTATCATATATTGATTGTTATTACTACAACCGAAATCTATTTTTATATCATGTCAGCACAGCGTTACTGTCAACTTCAGTTGAAAGCTAACAAGTGAAGTTGAAGGTTGTACTGTTAGGGGATGAAGATAAAACCTTGAGGCCAAAATACAGTGACCATTTTTCGCTTTAATTAACCGCACGTTGGACAAAACTTGAATTTGGAAAGCATAACGTGATACTGACATTAATTGAATAATGTTAGATTCCATTTGTTAGATTCAATGAAGCAAGGTTTCAATCCAATTGGAAGGAGAGTTATGCATTTATATGTGATGTCAAATGTAATTAAAACAGTGAGATAAAACTATGGGATATTACATAAAATAAAATGATCTGACGGTTCTGAGATCGGCTTCGGGTTTCTTAAATTTACTTCTTTGACAACCCAAATAAATTAATACAAACATGAAAAAGTATTACACTTTGATGTACTACTAGTCTTGCAATATTTAGTTAAATACAAAGCAGCATTATTTGGATTTCGTTGAGCCAATTTATTTCTATTTGATCTGATCTAAGAAGCAATAGCATAATAGAGTGCCAGAGAACAGGAGAAAAGGACAAGACGAAGAATTGCACAAAAAATATAGATTCCTTTCTGCCTCTGAGTTATGTTTAATGCATGAGAAGGAAGAATGTAAGAGGTTTATTGGATATTTTAACCTGCGACTATGACTTTGACATAGCTACAAAAAGCAATCATCCTTCAGGACAACTGGTGACACCAGATAAGGGAACGAATATCATGTAATGAAAAAACTTCCTGATCCGATGTTGCCTCTGTTGCTCGATTTTTTATGTCAGAACTTGGACTATTTATAAATATGAATGACGGTTTAAGATTTCTGAAAAGAGATTCTTCATTCAGTCTCAATTCAGTAAAATATTCTTTCTTGGCTACACTGAAGTTGTTTCGGTTTACTTTGCGGTAAGAATTTGTTTGTTACTTTAAAAAGCACTATGGACTGTAACTAGCAAAAAAGGTGATATTGCCAGACTCTATTTATGGGTGGTTTTAGGTTAAACCAAACTCTGACCATCA
The DNA here is from genome assembly GCA_034682405.1 of Hydroisotoma schaefferi. Taxonomy (NCBI): domain Eukaryota; kingdom Metazoa; phylum Arthropoda; class Collembola; order Entomobryomorpha; family Isotomidae; genus Hydroisotoma; species Hydroisotoma schaefferi. Next base: position 12,296 of record JAQFZX010002773.1, on the reverse strand, counting down.
AGCACAGCATTGGAGAAAGGCTGGATACTCTTGTACTTACATAATGACATATGAGGCGAGTTGATATTTTAGATTTCTTTAAAAGTTGGATTAAGAGTACAATGAGGCAGAAAACACAAGGAAATTGCCTTCATCATAATGTCGAAAATGAGCATCACTTAGTTTACCAGCAGCATATGAGAAAGTAAACTGACAGCTTAAAAATCTGTAAAAAAAAGCTGTATTAAATGGAAGTGGAGCCTAGTTTGACAATTCATTTGAGAGAAATGTATCCTATTAGCACAAAATAAAAAGTTATCTCCTACATTACAAATTTAAATTGTACCAAATGTTTCCTTTAGAATGTTTTTCGTAAAAGAGAAAAGAAATATTTGGAATTTATGATCGATTTACTATTTCAAATCAAGTGTTGCACAGACCGCTACACGATTTCTCAAATCAGCTCAGTAATGAAAATGATGCCCTAGCATGTAAATCTAAGTAAAAACTACTGAAATCATTTTTTAGTCCGTCAACCCGAGAAAATATAGATAACTATACTTTTCCAAAACACACAAAATCTTACACACAAAAGACATATCTTGAACAAAAATAAAGTAACCAATATTCGACTAATACTTCTATTTCTATCGTCGAAAAAAGCAAATAAGAGCAGAAACGTCTTGCACGCACTACACGGAAAACCCAAAGGAATCTATTTGTTGATTTGTTCCTTTACATACAAACAATTCAATGGCAGCTTGGCTTTCACTGCAAAAAACTTTTAACTATGTACTGTCCTCGACAAAGGGGAAGGTTAAAGTTCCTCTCATAACTTTGGGAATTCTGCAAAAGAATACATCATGTTAGGCATCAATCCTCCAGCTAATAAGTTTGGTTCCCTGTATCGAAAGGTATGCAAGGATGCATGGAGCAATACTCAAGTTTTAATTTTACTTGAGGAAGACTATTTTGTTCTCAAGTTTGTTTCTAGAGCATATAATTTCTTAAAGGGAAGACCGACACAGGTTTACATTCGATAGCTAACGGCATACTGAAATGAAAGTGTTTTTTTCTGACGGAAATAAAGGTGGATGAATTTCGGACCTGAGCAAAAAGAAGAGGATGGAGTTTGCAGTTTCTCTTCACTTTGTTGATGTGAAGAATTCTGCACAAGCGTTTTAGTGTTATTTGCCACGCGTAGAGGAGTTTCTTAAATGCAGTCGGCAGTGTTTTTTACTTTCCACTCTAAACAACATAAAATTGCGATCCATCTCCATTCATAACATCTTAACAAGCTTAGGAGAATAAATTAAGCTTTTTGCAAAAATGCAAAAATGTTGCGGCTGCAGTTTCCTTTTTCCCTTTTGTTTGAACCATTTATTCATGTAATTTAAAGAAACCTATATAACTTTCCGGAAATTGCAAACAATTAATAAACGCTCGATATGGGTCGGATGGAATTGAGATTTTATGATGTCAACCCAAAATTTGTTGTGCTAAATTAATTAATTATAACACTACACGGTCAATATGAGAAAGTGGACAATACTTGGAAATCTTTTCGGCTCTACAGATATGCTTCACAGGGACTGTATACGTTTTATTAATTAGTCAAAGCCATTTTGATCCGCTTATGAAAATAATTAATGATTCTGATGATTTGATTGAAATCAATTAAAATTACTATAATCAAAGTCCTAACTGGGCCAAGGAAAAGACTCATCAACTAACCAATGCGCGTTTTTTGGCGAAACTATATAATGTCCTGTATAACATTTACCAATTGTTAAAAAGCTCGGATTGAGATAGTATGGCTTTTCATGCTGCAAATGTTTCATAAGCGTAACAAACCTCCCTTTTAAAAACAAACGTTTTCTACTTTAAAATTTAAAAACCATCCACAAATATCAAAGTCTCATAACAGTAACATTTAGTCCATGTGTCAGCTCTCATGTCTGAGGTTTATTACTTAACTGCTTCTGCATTCAGTTCAGGCATAACCACCGGGGCTACAAGGGGACATTGTACCCCCGAGTTTACTAATGTACCCCCTGGAATTCCCAAAAGTCCCTATCCTCTACATGTTAAGCAGGCCCCGCCCAGCCCCACTCTTCCTATCCTTTATTGCTAAATTCTAACCCATCCTGGTTGCACCTATGCATGACTTCAGGCAGGGATATTAGGAAATACGATGCATACGAAATTCGTCTTAATTTTTCAAAACGTGCACTTTTCATAAAACTTCATGTATTCCACTAAAGTTTTTAGCAAAAACACGAAATCAAAATATAAAGAAAGTACCTTTCACTTCCAAAATCATCAAGTTTCCTTCACGTTGAGACACACGACTTTCACTCTGAAAGTTGCAAAATACAGAATTAGAGAGAGGCGGGAAATTGTCGATTCAAATTTTATATTGAAAAATAAATTTTTCAGTTAGTGGAATAGTGAAAGTGTTCAGGTTTTAGAAAGCCGTTTAAATATATATTTTAACCGACAAAAGGGTGACTTTTGTCCTTATTTCTACAAAAAAATCCGAATTGCAAAGGCAAACCAACACGGACGTTATTACATTTTAGAAAATCCAGATTGATTTTAGTGTCAATCGTCGATTCAGTTTTCGGGAATATTCTGCCAAAATGGGTCTCAAATTAGGAGATTACCTCCATGAGAAAAACGGACTTTACAGTTGGTTAATATTTGTTACCGTAAATACCTATTAGTTGGATGAATTAACGTTGATAATTGAATAACTACTCTGGGTCCGGTTCTGGTTCCGGTACCGGTTCCAGTTTGCAGTCAGTAAGTTTGGTGATTGACGAGGTGGGGGAAGCGTTTGGTTTTTAACAATTTGTTGGTAAGTTTAAAAAATAAAAATGTTCGTGAAAGTAGATCTCGTTCAGGTATCATTTCCGTTTTGAAAAATAAATACCGTATATCCTCGGATAGTGGCCTCCCTCATATAGTGGTCGCTTTCGAAAGTGACCCCCTTAATTGCTATTAATCTTATGTTAAGTTGAAACTGAAAAAATGATTAGTAGCCCGGGCCCCTATTCCAGGATATACGTATTCTATTCGGATGTTAGTGTAAGTATGAATGAAGAGTTGCTAACAAAAGTAAAAACATTAACTTTGGTTTTTCGTAGATTGAACCACTGACACTGACGCACAAAAAGCTAAAAGGCGAGCCCAAAATGTCACTAAGATTAACCATTGGCATGTCAACTTCTCCAGCGTGGAGGAGCAAGTTGTTATCATCGTTGGAAAACTCCAAGAGGTTCTACAGTTGGAGCTGTTGGAAAGTTTCCCAATCTAGTCGTAATCCAGTAAAACAATCGTCCCTGTTTGTATCAGCTTTACGCAACTTATCCGGTTACACAGCACGTAGTAATTTAAATTGCACAAGGTGCCGATGGAGTGAGAAAAAGTCTATTGGGGTGCAATCTTTTTTATTTTGTCGCCGATTATTTACAAGCAGCTTAAGGAGAAACAAAATGGATGGAAATGGTAATACTGCTGTAGCAGCTGAAGCTGGAGTAGTTTCTAAAAAGGCTTCGAAACGTGAGTTTAGACGACTTTTGGGACTTGCTAAGGGTGAAAAATTAACCCTAACCGGTGAGTTAAGAGGGACAAGATATTAAAACGTAATTCAGCAAGGTTTAAATGATTTTTGAAATGTTCTTTGTTGTGGAAAAGGTGCCGTGATATTGCTGATAATCTCTAGCACAGTTTCGATGGCTATTCCATTCTGTTTGGGGAAGGTCATTGATATAATTTACACGGGAGAAAGTCCAGAAACAACGAAAAATAATTTAGATAAACTTAGCTTGGGCTTGTTGGGAATTTTTTTGATTGGAGGCATTTGTAATTTTGGAAGGGTTTACCTCATGCAAATTGCAGGTTAGAATCTTTTATACCAACCAATGTAGTATTCAATCTTCAACCAGTTTAATGTTTATGTTCGCCTTGTCTTTTTGGGTTTATATTATTAACTGGTGTTGTATATACATTTCTAGGACAAAGAATAACAAACAAAATGAGGACTTCGGTATTTTCAGCCATTTTAAAACAAGAAATCGCATTCTTTGATAAGAATAAAACGGGGGAGCTCATAAATCGACTATCTGCGGATACCAGCTTAGTTAGCCAATCTGTTACAATGAACATATCCGATGGACTTAGATCAACTTTTATGGTCACTGCTGGTGTGGGAATGATGGTACCATTTAATTTTCAAGCTGCGTACTGTTATAATAATTGGGTAGAGTAGTACGAGGTGATTTATTTTTAAATCTGGTTTTTGTTGACAGTTTTATGTTTCTCCAAAGCTGGCTGTGCTTGGATTAGGTGTAGTTCCTCCTGTTGCTATCATGGCGATTATGTATGGAAGATACGTCCGAAATATAACCAAGAAAGTTCAAGATAGCTTAGCATCTGCGACACAAGTAGCTGAAGAACGAATTTCGAATATAAGAACTGTCAGAGCGTTTAGTCAAGAAAATTTAGAGAACCGGATCTATCAGAACAGAATAGCAGACGTTTTAGGACTAGCTTACAAGGAGGCCATGGCTCGAGGAATATTTTTTGGAATGGCAAGTTTCAAAGCATAGCTGACACTTATCTAGTAAAAGTACTTTATTTTATCGTAACATTATGTTTGTACAAATTAGACCGGACTGAGTGGAAATTTCATCATACTATCAGTTCTTTACTATGGAGGATCGATGGTCAGTGACAACACAATTACTATTGGAGCCTTATCTGCTTTTTTACTGTATGCTGCTTACGTTGGTGTAGCTCTTGGAGGGCTAAGTTCCTTTTATTCAGAACTAATGAAGGGTCTTGGAGCATCTACTAGGCTGTGGGAATTGATTGACAGAAAACCATCAATTCCTTTGACAGGTTTGTCATTTCGGTTCAGATAGTTTCTTTGTTAGTAGTAGTAAATAAACTAGGTATCTTTAAAGGAGGCATAATTTTAAGATTCAAAATTTGTAGGAGGGATTGTTCCCTTGCATGGATTAGTGGGAAACATTCAGTTCCACAACTTATCATTTTGCTACTCTACAAGACCGGATGCCCCAATTTTCAGTGATGTGAATCTCGACATTCCAGCTGGCAAGATATTAGCCTTAGTTGGTCCGAGTGGGAGTGGGAAATCAACTTTGGCATCCCTCCTTCTTCGATATTATGACCCAACTTCAGGTGCCATTACAATAGATGGGATGGACATTTCCCAGCTGGATCCCCACTGGCTAAGGCAACAGATTGGAACTGTTAGCCAAGAGCCGGTTCTCTTCTCTTGTTCTATAAAAGAAAATATATTGTACGGGGCTGTGGATCCGGAAAAAGTAGACAATACAAGACTTCATGAAGTAGCCCAAGAAGCTAATGCTTTAGAGTTTATCAAGAAGTTTCCAGAGCAGTTTGATACAATAGTTGGTGAAAGAGGTGTCATGCTATCTGGTGGTCAGCGTCAGCGTATCGCGATCGCAAGAGCCTTGATTAAGGTATTGATTGATCGATTCCTTTAATTGTATTTTACTTTTTATCAATTATATTAGTTTTTTACTGACGATATCTGAATTAATTCTTCTGTAGAATCCGCGTATTCTACTATTTGATGAAGCTACGAGGTATGGAATTTAGAAACTAAATTTATGTACTGCTAATGCATTTGTTAATTTGTAATTATGCAAAATGTATACATTTTGCAGTGCTTTGGACGCAGAAAGTGAGCATCTAGTTCAGGAAGCGTTGGAGAGAGTAGCCCAAAATCGTACCGTGATAACAATCGCCCATCGTCTGTCAACTATTAGAAATGCTGGTAAGCCAGAGTGTTATTTTCAATAATGTAGACACACAATATAGAGCTATTTTGAAATTCTGTATTCATTTTAGATAAAATCGCAGTTCTCAATGAGGGAAAATTTGTAGAAGTTGGTGCTTATGAAGCTTTAATGACAATACAAGATGGAATGTTTAGAAAATTAGTAGAGAAGCAAACTATTCAACAATAGCAAGCAACCTTGATAGCGTTTTATAAAAACAATATAGAACAATTAAATTAAATTATGTTTTTTAATTAACTATTTCTTGTTGTCTAAATTGTGTAGTAAAACAAAATTTTACATGACTCCATTATTACAGACATTTACTAACTTGAACCCGATCGATGCATTCTCAACCTTCATGAAAGACAAATCGTTCGTAAATCTACGATCTAGACAAATGTCTAGACCGCTTGTTTCTTTGTGCGTTTTCTGACTGAATAATTAGACGTCCGGAAGCAAACGCCAAATCATTTGAAGTCAGACTTACTTTTCGTGTGTCGAATGTTTTGTTTTTATGCCAAGAAATAGTCATTTTACGGATACTTTTTGAAAGAATCCACTTACTGTGTATCAGTCACTAGTGGGAAACTAGGATAAGCAAATTAACCTGAACCAGGAATAACTAGCTATACAGGAAACTTTTACTTTACTTTCAACGACGGCAGATCGTTTTATTGAGCAATTGTAACAATTTTAGACTTTTGTTGGTATAAATTACTTATGTTTAACTATGTAGCATAATAAATTTCCAAATTAAGCAGGCGAAAGGTCGATTTACCTGTCGTTAATTGTTTGGTTCGCTTCATGAGTTCGTTTGGATTTTTAATCATAAATCTGAACCACGTTCGCCAAAATACCTAATAAAGCAATATAGGACTTTGTTAATTTCTTTAAGATAAAGGAAACGTTCCATAGTCGATTCCGGTCCGGATCCGGAGGTTGTCTGCATGTACCAGCAATAAATGTAATGGCGTTCTAACCAAATTGTGACTTTATCTAGCATTCGGTCGACCCTGCACTTGATGATTATAGTCGATGAAAGATTTCCCACCCGTTCGTTCAATCTCTAATAATTTCCTTGAAAAATTCACGAAGCCATTCCAGTATTTTCTTAAACTATTTACATTTTGGGTCCATTATAAAATTAAAAGCCACATCCTTCACAAGTCATAGCTAGTCATAACAAGGGGAGTTAAAGTACGATGATAAGTGCATTTTCATGCCTCTCTTTGAAATAAGAGTAGTAGACGAAAATGTTCAACTCGCACAAAAAAACGTACTATTCCACGCTGTACTACGTAGATTACGAATAATGGAAAGCAGAACGCCAACAATCAATAAAATTAAACTTACTGAAGCAGGATCGAGCCTGACACCTTTAAATTATTGAATTTTCTCCACTAAACTTACTTTACGTTGGGAGTTGACACAAGCTACGAATGAGAGAGAAGTACTGATAATTTATTTTCCCGAGTGCTGGGAGGGTTTTAGAAAACGCAGAATATTTTATGATCCATGTTCAGGTTCGTGTGCCGAATTACTTTTATATCCTTTCAGTCAATCTACCATGTCCGTTACAATTACCTGCCTATGGATTTCGATGTCTCTTCAAATTTAAACGTGTACATTTTCAAAACCAACACTATGCTGTATTTTATTAAATTCTTTATGAAGCTCTTACTCTAGCCCACTGCAGTTGACGTTTGAATGAGCGTAATAAAAATAGCTACCTAAAAGAAGCCCCATAATTAAAAGACCCATTGCAATGTTCGTTTTATCTGCCATGCCATACGAAAGCATCTAAACTACTTAATGTTTAAAACTCTGCAAGCCAAGCCATAAAGTTTCATCCAATCTATAAGTTAACGTTAAGCGTATTCTGTTAGAGAAAACAAAAGCAATTACAGCTCGGTTTGCGTCTTCATTATGGATCATTGATTCCTCAGGAGCGCTGTTACAACATATCTAGGAGGAACCAAACTTTACCTTAACTTCGACTTCTAATTTCGCCTGAAAGGAATATGTTTCTTTAACTGTTTAGTTTAGTTAAAAGCCCAACATGCCAGAAGTATGCAGCCCACAGGGGGGAGATAGGAGAAAGTTTGTTTTACAAGCTTAAAAGTAAAGATGAAGGCATAGACAAAGCATCCTTCTTTGTCTGTGAGATGAGGGTGTATGTAGGAACTTGAGCCCAACGTCATTTACTAAGAACAGTCCGTTTTGGGCCTCTCACTACCTACTACTGTTTCTCTTATCAATGAATTGCGTACCGGTAATAAGTTTAGTAGTTTCAGAGAAATGAAACATTTAAATATTAAAACGAAGTTTGTTTGGACTTAGGAAGCGACCATCTTAACTGGAGTTCTCTTTCGACCCATTCATGTCTTGTCCTAAAAGTTTTCCTATAGTTTAGTTAAGTTCAGTTGAATATTTTATTTCAGGGACAAAAACGTGACTGACATACATCATGATTCCCGTTGATTCAAATAATGGGTCCCCAAAGACATGACATATGAAAATATATACCTTTACAAATGCGTACGAACAGCTTAAACATGGAAACTGACAGCAGATGCAATATTCAATCGGTATACGCTAATAAACTTATTTTACACAAATCACCGCAAACGACTTTACACAGTAGCACATATTCCTCATAAACAGTCAACAATGACAGTGTAAAATGGTTTAGTTTAGGTTTTATTATTTTGTTATGAATAATTCAAGCAAAATCACAATATTTAAAATTCATATTGGGACCTAAATATAGTATTGATAGCAAATGCATTAGATATATGCTACCGTCCATTGCATTGCGTGGTGAAGACAGGAAACCGTGTTGAAATTGTAATTGTTTTCAAACTAATCGTAACGACTTAAATATACTGCACACAAATAAAAATTAACCGGGCCAGATCTGAAAACATACAGTACAATTTAAAAGCTGTGGCTGCTACTAAAAATGTGTAACAAGCCTGTGTAAACTTCATCGACAAAGGTAAAGAAGAGTCTGTAGAAGGAAAAGGTCGGATGAACTGATACGATAAAAGGAAACTTGATCTTGCATCTGAGATCAAATGTATCAAACTTGTGGAAAGTTTGCTCCCGTCTCATATGATGTTTGTAGAACTGCAAGATCCCTTGAACCAATGTACTGTTTCATCATAGACTACATTACTGAAGTTGAACTAATCTCAACTCTGGAGCAGTGACTTGAAGCCCGAGGAAGCAAGCTGGCAGGCAGGATAGGCTTTGGATTGAAATGACGAAGATGGTAGAAATGTAGAAACGATATGAAGATGTCAGTTCTACTTCTACGTACCAAGTTTTCCTTCACTTTATCCTACGGTGGTGCGTTGAGAAATAACTTTCTCGATCCACAGAGAAAGAGAGAGAGACTTTCCAGCCCAATGAAATATTCAATTGAGTTGTCAACTCTGGTGGAAATAAAATGATCTTAATATGTAAAACAAATATAGCCAGACATCAAGCTCTTTTGAAGCACGCTTCTTTTTTTTTGAAAAGTTATTCGTCTTGTTCGGTTTGCTACACTTTTGTATATTTTTACTGATCAATTCTCAATTCAATCCCCATATGCTTGGAGGTACCTTGAATAAGTGCTTTCCTGTTCCTTACTAGGTTATTTTATTTTAGAATATGGGGTGTGATTTTATTATCTTCAATTTATTTTTAGAAAGTATGTGGATGGATTTATTTTTTCTGGAAAGTGAAATCACTTTTCATAAAATAAACATTTATCATTCATTATTTGTGTTAATCAATTTATTAAGAGGTATCTTTTTTTGGAATAGCAAATTTTGAGTACGACTTTTACTGCAGTGAGTAAAATAAAGGTTGTCAGCCATCACCACTTTAGAAAGTTTGTGGTTCTTCGGTTTCTTTGTGAATTCAATTTATTCACCAGTCTCGTATTTCTTGAAGCAAAAATTTTCAAAGAAACTGAAACAACGGAAAATTTCAGAACCATGACGTGTAAACAAACATTTGAATAAACAAAGTAATCAATTCCAGCAGTCTAGCTAATTTTACTTGTTGCAAAGTTTGAAACCATCTATACTCTTCCCACAGCGACTGTAAAAGTTACGCTCTAAGTTTTTGTGAATCATGCAAATTAGAAAATTACGAATACTTAAAGCTGCTGAAACAAGCTAACTTTTCAATCAATGTCAGCTAATTCCAATCCACGATCCTATTTTGCAAACTTTTTAGCACATGGTCTTCAAAATATTTTTTTTAAATAAAGGTATTGCTTGTGAGATATTGTCCAGTGTTTTTTCCATAGCCATAAGCTACATTTTGCCGTAGCTCCAGTCCCATGGATTTCTTTCTTTTTCCCCCTGAGACAGCGATATATCTTATTCAGAATTCAGTCTTAAAACAATGCGTCATCATCAATCATCATCATATTCGGTCCGTAAATCTTCTTCCATATTTCTATTCAGTACAGCAGTAAATTATATGCAGGTTAAAAAAATATATGCGCATAAAATATAATTCTACCTTCCGTGTTTTATATTAAAGCTTATTTTTATTTCTTAATTTTTAAGCTATAGCTCGTTTCCTTGCTTAAGCACAGAATTCAGTAATAACTTCAGGTTGATAGTAATAATATTACGCTATTCTATGAGTGTCTGTCTCCTCCTTGATGGATAATAATTGAATAAGCTTATCTGCCTGCCATACAATTTTCTGCAGAAATGTTTTAGTACTGTAGAGACTTCCACCAAATATTATATTATATTCGTATTTAAAATATTCGTAAGTGCAAGACTTTAACAACTTAGTTCATCCTTTTCATCCGCAGAGCAATCAATAATGAGGTTTGCGGTTGGTACAAAGCTTTAAGCATTCAAACAGTTTTTTACAACAGCGTTTAAAAATCTGTGGTAGAAATAATTTCCAGAGATGTAACTATCATTCAAAGGATATAACAAATGATCTCCTCACAAGTATAATCCCTAATAAATTATCTATCTTGCCTACGGGTCCAACCAAAGTCAAACCATGCTAAAGATCCTTGCAATAAAATACAATTCTCAATTTTACTCAATTTATAAAGCTGATTCTTGCCACATAATATTGTAATATGTTAGTATCTCCGCCCGAAGGCCTGTGAGAGGATCAATCTTGGCTTAAATCAGGCACCACTAGTAACCAGCAACATTTCATACTGCATCTCGTTAAAAAATGCTTCAAGCAAAGCTTTGCTTTGCAAAGGTAGAAAGTGGAAACAATAGAGCATCAGAGATTGGAGCTCGTAGCAAATCTTCTTTAAACCTCTGAACACTCGCGTATTAAAATTGACAATGTTTGTAAACAAATGTTTATTTTATTGCTCCTTCTTTCATATGACATTTATTTGTATAAGTGAATCGTTGTTCAGCAAAAAAAGCAATACATAGTTCTCAGGATGTACGTCTGTGTCCCTACAGGCTACCAAATACTGTTTTTAATTTGGAATTTGGATTGGATAGAATTTTTTCTGCTTAAGGTATCTTTAAGCTTTATCCTTGCTGCCCGTATACATACATCTTACTCATAAGACATACACACATCGTCCTGGGGCTAAGGATAAGGATTTAAATGGTTTTCTCTCCCATCCAACAACTGGCCAGCTTTATAGAAGCAGCCTCAGCATCCACTTAAAAGGAATCCTACTTTTGGAATCTATTTATTTATTTATTATTCCACTCCATCCGCTTCTACTTCATCTGCTCATCTTCACGAAAGGCTTGAGGGAATAAGTAGCAGTAGTGAGGATTCTTGCCTAAAAATTTCAATCCATCTCAAGCTCAAACCCCAACAGTAGCTGAAAGACCGTTCGTGTGCCCCTTATTACACACCTGGATATAACAGAATTCTCAACTCCTTTTGTGTACTGTAGCTGTAGTTGGGGTTGCGAGAGTATAGAAGAGTTACCTCGTGGACCAACATTCTAGAGAAGAAGGCAAGAAGCTCCAGGTGAGTGAAATTATCGAACGAGATCCCCGGCAGCACCTAGCAGATCTAAGTCTACAACCATGGGCTTCTAGGTAGTTTACGAACCGAAAGTGCGGAGAAAGTCGAACGAGTGCACGTTACTACAAGCGGAATAAGTTCTATCGACTATCTTTTCAGTACTACTACTGCAAAAACTTTAGTTGGTAGAGGTTGTTGCACGCAATCAATCCAAGAGATGTTTCAAGTTTGAACGCTCATGTCTCATACTCCAAGGTAGAGATATCAAGTAAACACTTACCTTTTTATGCTGTAAAATAAATAAAAATCCTCGATACGGATTACTTTAAGTCTCTGTGAAAGGGCCTTTTTAAGAGGATTTATAGTTAGCTGGTATTAGTAAGAAATACGAAGATAGGAGAGCTGAGGGTAAAAGAGGAGAGATCATAGCTGGGCATTTAAAAACCACACCACACCCCTCGCCCTCCTTAAAATTTTCTACTCAACCCCTCACTCGCGACC